>OZ020308.1:16939091-17195659 GCA_963971305.1 Arcuatula senhousia | reverse complement strand
TTGGTCATATTCTTGTTTACATCATGTGTTTTCCTTTAGAATGAAGAGTATTACAGGGAAAAACAAATCTTGCTCGCCTATATCTTACATGCTTTTTGAGAAAGATTGTCAAAATAACTGCTCTATTAATATTAAAACAGCATTTTATTTGAAAAAAATCAGGGGCATAATTATGAACTTTGACCTACATGTAATTGTATACTTGTAGGAGGATGTGGATACAGAAGATGGATCCAACTTGAAATCTCCCAATAGGTCAAGGAGGTAAGTAATCCACTGTCATTGTTGTTATGTGGCAGCAACATGTACAAAAAAATGTAATATATATACAAGATGTGTTTACATGTACATGTACATTTGTATTGTATATTATCAAGATGCGTGCACATGAATTTTAACCATGTCAGATACAGTGAAATCTGTCTAAACTGAACCCTTTTGTAACTAAGTAATGTATTTGATATACATGTAGACAGGTTTTTGAATTATTGTAGAAGCATTTATATTTGGGAATAATATTACATGTACAAAACTGAATTGCTGGGGACAAATTTTTGTGGATTTTTATGCGCCGCCTACGAAAGTAGAGGGGCATATAGTGTTTGGGTCTGTCTGTCCGTTCATGCGTCCCAAATTTTCATATTTCAATATTCCCTTTTACTGACAAGTGCCACATCAAACATATTGGTATTGCAGATTCACCTATTGATGCTAAGCAAAATGCATGCTTCAGATGCTGGATGTGACCTATATTTTCCCCATGGATGACCACTTACAGAAAAATGGTTAAAGTCCATTCCCGCTTAATGGCAAGTGCCACACCAACCATAATGGTATGGTAGGGGCACCTAATGGTGCTTAGCACAATGCATGCTTCGGATCCTGGATGTGACCTATATTTTCCGCATGGATAACCACTTACAGAAAAATGGAAAAGTCCATTCCTGCTTACTGACAAGTGCCACACCAACCATATTGGTATGTTAGGTGCACCTAGTGATGCTAAACACAATTCATGCTTGGGATGCTGGCTGAGTCCTAAATGACTTTTTGCATAAGAATGGTTGGAAGTCCATTCCTGCTTACTGATACATGTAACCCATATTGTTATAGTAGGTGCACCTAGTGATGCTTAGCATAATGCATGCTTCAGATGCTGGTTGTGACCTATATTTTGAAAATTTCCTCATGGATGACCACTTACAGAAGAATGATTAAGGTTCATTCCTTCAACAGGCAAGTATCACTTCAACAAAGTGATATGGTTTGTACATCTAGGGATGATTAGCAAGACATGTAGGTCAGATGCTGGCTGTGACCTTCTTTTTCTGCATGAATGAGCACTTAAAATTTTGAAAAGTTCAAGTCAATTCTCACTAAGTGACAATAAAGAGTAACAAGGTGAGCTTCGCAATTGATAGATAATCTAGCTGTTTGATAAATATAAAGGTGCGGCATTGTGTCTATTTGACACATTTTCTTGTTTATTTTGATTTACACACTTACTAAATATTTCATATTTATGGGGATTTAATTTTGTGGATTTTCTTATCCATGAAATAAAGGAAATTAAACCCCCCAGGTACATGTATATTTCTGCTTCCACAGTTTTCAAGTTAAAATGAATAGATTTTAGAAGAAGAGACTTGAAAACTAGTCTGGTTATATTAGAAAGGTTGATTCAGGGTTTGGTTTATAAGACAGATTTCACTCAACTGATTTTACCTTTTTATTTTTAAATGTTGGAGAGTTTTAATTTGCATGAATAATTTGGTCTTTTTTTTTGAATTGAACTTAGAAACTAATGATCATGTTTTCTTTTAGAAACCCTGTCGAAAATTTTCCCTTTTATTATAGATTTTTTTTTAGCTTTAACATACATTTACAGGAAAATAAAGAAAATGTCTTAGATTTCAGATCAACAGTAGAGTCCTGGACCAGAAAAAAATGCAGTCTTAGAAATAAACGTCTGAGTCAATGTAGACCTACCTCCACATTTCATAGAATTCTTGTTGAATTTTAAAAAGAAAGTTGTCCAAGTTCTATGTAGACCTATTCAGTTTTACATTGACTTTGTTTGTACATGTAGTCTACTGCTTATTTCTTTTGCTGAAAATGATAATATTTTGCTTTGACTTTGTTGTTGTTGCTGTTAGCTAGTTTTTACAGGGTTCCCACGTCATCCTTGAATTCAAGGAAACCTGGAAAAGTCCTTGAATTTCATTTCAATGTTAAAAAACCTGGAAAAGTCCTTGAATTTTATCAAATATCCTTGAAAAACCTTCCAGGAATTTTGTAATATGCAGATTTGTTGATCATTTGATAAAAAAAGGCCAAAAAATATTGGATTTTTAAAATTTTTCAGACTATTTTAATCCTTGAAAATGACCTCAATACCCTTGAAAAGTCCTTGAAAAACCCTTGAAATTTGTGTCCAAAAAATAGTGGGAACCATGTTTTTAAATTTTCTTAATATCTTGATTTTAAAAGTTTATTGGCACAACATCATATACATGTAGTGCACTAGCCAATAAATTGAAAGTTTACTCTAGAACCAGTCCATAAAAGTCTTTCTTCTTAGGTTTTTGTTTCAGAAAGTTTTTGTGAGGGGGGTGATGGGTAAAAAGTAACTTTTAAATTGTCACTCGTGTCCTTATGTCTTTACATGTATATATTATCGGAAATAATTTTATAATTATGTTCATTCAAATTTGAAATGTGTAAAAGGGATATAGTTTCAAGTATTTTCTGCACTGTTAAGTTTACATTTCCTGGCAAACAACACAAACAACTGAAACAAGTACTAAAATCTAATTATCAAGGAAAGTTTTCTGTGATCAATACACAATAAGTGAATGGCCTTACACTTTGTCACATTAAGGTCTCATTATTATTGATGTTAGCAGATGTGACCTATCATTTGTATTTAATACAAATTCATTCTATTAAAAAAACCTGTAATGGATATTTATCTGTTAGAACAACCTTAAAGAATATAAAGATATCTCACTGTATACAATATTAAAGTTTGTTTATACTGACATACTTTTGACTAAAATATCACATTATGTACTCTTGTACTGATGTACATATACTTGTAAGACAAGCAAATGTCCAAAATATCTTTAATCATTGTTTGGTAATGTTTTGTACATTTATACATCTTAATGAAAAACTGCACAACTTTAAGTATAAGATAATGAGATGTGGAATTTATTAGTGCATGTAACACCGCCCACAAAGACAAGTGGCAATTTAAAAAAAAAAACAACAACAAAAGGATGAAAAACAGCCAGCTGCCTTCAACGAGGCCAGTAGGCACTGCTCGCTGTTTTGCAATTGAAATAAAATGAATACAATTCATGAAATAGTCCTGAAATAACCAAAGAAAGGCCCCTTCTTAAACAAGGAGCAGATTACATCAAAACAACAAGTACAAACAAAAGTTTTGTCAAGGATTTTTGGCTTAGAGGTTTGACTAGTTTTTTGGGCCCATCCTTCCCCTTTCAAAGTAAGAAAGAAAGTTTTTTTTATTACATGTACATACAAATGTAACATCAACCATTATACATGTAATTCACTATGCAGCAAAACCTTTTATACATAAATTTACTTGTATATTTCTGACAATTCTACAGGACAGAAGTAGAGAAATTTTCAGGATAAATTGCTTTGTCATTTCTTCAACATGATTACCTTACAATAGATGGATATCAGATTCGTGAATTTAATAAGAAAGGCTTTAGAAGATTGCATCATATCGTAAAATCTTCTGCACTGTTTGTAAATATTGATTATAGGAAGCATTCCGAAGTTGTTTTATTTTATTGAAATCGTTATCCATTGATCTTGAAATTAAGGTCAACCTTAGTATTCACATGTAAAAATTGTAAACTTAATAAATCGTGTGCAAATTTTTATTTATTTAGAATTTTGCACATAAATGGAAAACTGTTAAAACTTAGGGAATATACAAGTGTCATTTCATGCCTTTCATTGGGCATGTTAGTTCTTGCAATGCAAAAAAATATTCCAATACTTAGTTGCGATAACATGTACAAATTGTTATATGAAGTTTACCTATACATGTATGTGTTGCACTCTCTTAAAGACCCTGAAAGCAACATTGCCAATGCAACTAGTTCAGTGTGAAATGGACAGAGGGGTCTTAAACCTTGCTTTCCACCTTTTTGGCCTTCGCTTCTTGTCCATCGGACCCCTTCTTTCCCTGCTTTGTTCCTATTTTCCATCTCTGCTCTCCATCCCTTTAGCTTTTCTTCCCATTCACAATCTCAGCTCCCTGTTCTATTGATGCCCACTTCTTAATGGTAATAATCCCCATTTTCCTTTCCCTTCTTTCCTTTTAACCCACCATTTCTTTTGAAATGCATGTACCAAATCAGGACCATTGCGATCGTAAATTTTTCGGGTATGTCTTCCTTGTTTTTTCTTGTCTTATGGACATTTGAGATTGATTCTCCAAGATGGTAATTTTGTTATTACCTTTATTTTTCAGTTTTGTATGGACTGTTGGCTGTTTTTGTCTCGCCTGCGAAGCAGAGCGGGACATAGGTGTTACTTTACCGGCGGCGGCGGCGTTAACTTTTTGGAAAAGTTTTATGAGCACCTCCATATCTCAAGAACTATAGGTCCTGGGTTGATGAAGCTTGGTATGCATATGCCCCAGTAGTAGCTTAGCACAGTTGCATCCCCATCTTTTGACCTTGACCTTGATTTTCCGGTTGAGTGACTTTGACAATTTTCAATACATATAATAGCAATGGAAAAGTTTTGCGAGCACCTCCATATCTCAAGAACTATAGGTCCTAGGTTGATGAAACTTGGTATGCATATTCCCCATTAATAGCTTAGCACAGTTGCATCCCCATCTTTTGACCATGACCTTGATTTTCCGGTTGAGTGACTTTGACAATTTTCAATACATATAATAGCAATGGAAAAGTTTTGCGAGCACCTCCATATCTCAAGAACTATATACTTGATAATCTACATATATGGGAAAATTGGGAACCTTTATTATAGCAATGCATCTGTATTCATAAATATATGTAAATAGTACTTGCACATCAGAATGAACCTGTACCTTTAAATGGTGAAGAAAAAAATAATAAGTACAGCTTGTGACGTTAATGGATCAGGATTAAGAATTTAAAGAGAAAATATTTTTATTGAAATTTTAAAATTTCAATGTAAAGAAATTAACCATGAAGTTTCTGCCCAAAATTTGCTGTTGCAGAAAGGTTCTTACAGCACTTAAACACACTTAAACATTATCCTTTGAGTATCATGTTTGTCAATGAGTAATTTAAATATTGTAAAATCATAACGGTAAATATTTCTTTTCATTAATAAAGTACATGTAAAGGAATTTTTCAGGACTGGATTTGAATTATATGCATTTTATTTAGACTATTGGCCAATTGCAGAATCGAGAGCAGCGCCTACTGGCCTTGTTGAAGGCTGTTGGCCTTGAATTGGTGCTTGATTGTGGGCTGTGTCGTGTACACTTATTCCACATCTCATTATTTTCTATGTACATGTGTAATGGTTTATTTATTCCCCCATGAAATATCTTCCTAAGTCATGATTAAATGTATTATTTACGGAATAAAGCTGGATATTATTTAATAATATGTCAAATCATGTTGTTATGAAATATTATCCATAAAATATTGTCCCCTTGAAACCCAATAAGGACCTGGAAGAAATATCACAGGTTATTGAATATCACACCCGGAAGAAATTATCTCTTACACATGCAGTATGTTGATATACTATTGCTTTACTTCACAGGGGTTATTATTTGTTTATAAAAGTAACAAATATATTTTCAAAAGGCATGAAACACTACATACAAAGGACTTTTTATTCGATTTAAAATCTAATTGTCATTAAACGATGAACATTTTATATTAAAACAAAGTCATAAAAATCTCTTTTGCATTTTCTAAAGAAATATATACAGTGTATTCACATTCCCTTTCCCCCTTAAAAGAATTATCATGTATGCATATTGATATACAATGGAACCTATGTACAAAGGGCTAGATTTGGACAGGGTCAGCTGAAGTCCTGTTTTCCCATCTTTTGTTCCATTAAGCATGCAGATGTAAAATTTAAGATCTCTCCATCATATTTGATAAATGTGTTAAGTAAGCTTTTTGTGATTGACACATAACATTGTTTATTCAGAAACATAACCCTGTAAATGATGTGTCAAATGTCAATAGTCCTGAGGCCACAAATGTTTTGTCGAATTATTTTAATTATATATTTAATTCAAACGGTGTCAGTTGATTTCTAAGATGAAGTAATGTTATTAAAAAATTCATGCAATTTTAAGCTTTCGCCCCTTAAATGACTTGGGGCAGTAAGATATCACCTAATATTTGTATTTCAAATGGATTTGAATGATCACTTTGAAATTTTGTAAGCTGTCACCAGCTCTTTTTACACGTTTGGTAACAGTTTTTAGTTCCTTTTATGTGTTCTATTGAAATTTCATATTTCTGGTAAATTGAAGACGTCCCTAGAAATTCAATCATTTTTCTTAACCTGCTTTCTTTGAATAGAAATATACATGTCATAGATCTCTTATGTCAACATACATTTTAGTGGATTAGAATTTATTTAACACATTGATGCTTGCGTAACGTGATTGACAGTTAAAAGGAAAGTCAGGTGTTACGTGTATTATTTGCATTTAAATCTTGAAAATGGTTTTTAAGTTCAATTAATCTATCTTGGGATGAAAGTGTATTTATTTGTTAGACGTATAAGAAATTCGTTTTGGTATCTTGCATTGTCTTTACATGGTCGTGGATTACCCGGGTATTCGATAAATTGTGAAACCATGTGATACATGTACATGTGCAAAGGTAGATTTAAATGTTACGATTTCCATTTAGGGGGCTCCCGCAGGGTACCCCCCTCAGGTCGCAAGGTCGCTTTTAAAAGGGGCCTGAGGTCGCAAGGTCGCTTTTAAAATGCATATTTTGGCGGAGGTCGCAGGTCATTTTTTTGGCAAAGGTCAATTTTATGAGGTGTAGGTCGGAAGTCGCCGTTAAAAAGCCCTCAGGTCGCAGGTCGTTTTTAACCCTGTGGGAGCCACATTTAGATGTAAATGTCAGAAATAATGATCTTACAACCATGTGCAGATTTGACATGAACAAAAGTGAAAAGACGTAATATGTTATTACATTGAAGTTCAAAGGAAAGAGCTATTATGTATATGGATTGTAATTCATTTTAAAAACTGAGGGAATAATTATGTTTTTTTGTACAAAGAATTGTGCAGAAAGTTATATTCGTAGAATATGTTAGTTAAAAGTAATTTGAAAGTGTTGGAAAAAAATTCTGCTCTCACATAAAATGTTATAGATTATTTCCCATCAAGGATTGTATTATAATACAACAGATACATGTACATGAATATCTGTATTCTTGAAAATTTTGGAATCTTCATCAGAAGCAAAGTTATTGATTGGAATCTAAAGGAGAGTTAGCGTCAGGAATGTTGAGCCATGACAATTCCAGACGTCTGAGAAGTAGAATGTTCAAGCATGGCTATTCTAGGCGTCCTAGATCCGTTTATTTTATACAAACTGAGAATTCTGATGGGTAAGTTAAAAGTTATTTCATGGTATACTATAGGGGTTACACATTCCCTATACTTCATGCCAAACAGATATATTTTAGTATGATAACCACGCTGGTGGTATGGACTGGTGGGTAGCATGTCAGGCTACTAACACCAAGGTCCTTGGTCCGATCCTCCTGGTCCTCGTTTCTTACTTTCTCTTGAAACCATTTGCAAGGATGGTCTATAAAGAAACAATGCTAGTCCAGTTATTTGGAAGGGAGGAAAAAAGTGCCATTAAAGACCCCTTTGTAGAGTTCAATAAGAGTAGGCTCAATAGGGGATGTTACAAAGGCCACACTTAGGCGCAATCTGTACATTTTTGTAAGTGGAGAGGGATTTATAGAAGAATTAAGATTGTTTAACAATTTAGGATAAATATGTATGTTTAAACGACAGGATGAATCCAGAGTTCCATGAAAGGGGGGGCGTAATTGCTAAAAATGTAAAATTTGTAGTGAAATTTTGAAGTATCTTGGTCAATATTACACAAAAAAATAAAATCCTCAATTAAAGGGGGGATGTATGCCCCCTCAGCCCCCCTCTGGATCCGCCACTGAACTAAGTACAATAAGTACATTAGTGTATTCCCTTTGTTCTTGAAGTAAAACCTTTACATTAATACAAGATGATCAAGATCATAAATCTTCTAATAACACCTGTTATTACCTGTAATTTACCTTTAATTACCTGTAATTGATGACCTAATCACTGATCGTGATACCAATCTTTTAATGTAGTGACCCTATTATTGTTGTAATGGGTTGTTATTAATTTGTATTTGGTCTATCAATGGGTATCATTTATATAGACATTTGAACAAAGACTAGTGAATTGTTGGTGTATAACATTTATCTTCCAATGATTACAAATTGCACTTAATGAAAAGCAGATAAAGATTTTAATTGAATTAAGTCCATGATGACAAAGGACATATACAATGTACATATATATGACATTCTAAGTGACAAATTTTAGAGAAAACAAGAAATGAGCATCCTAAAACTTGATGCCTGATCCTTAGCAACTTTGTTTTTTATCATGATCAGTCTCTCAGAATTAAAAAAGGTTTCCTTCTACAAGATAAACAAATAAACTTGTTTATGCATGAAAATTTTCATCAAGCTTTTCCCAGAAATTGTAGGTGAGAACAATGTGAAATTTTGTAGGTTGATTTTTTTTTGACAAACTTTATATTGTGACTTTCAGACCTGTTGAACTTCTACATGTACTGGGCCTAATTTTATTTTTATTTTTCATCCATTTTGCTAAAAAAAGAACATAATTGCCGAAGAATCAAAATAGATTTTTTTAAGAGGTTGAAAAAGTTGGCGTGAGAGGCACAGGCACTTGACACAAATGTCTGTGGTGAGAGGGGATGAGAATCTTGGACATTTTTTTTGGGGGGGGGGGGGCTAAATAAAAGTAGAACAGGTCTGTGGTTGATCTAGAAAATTTAAATAGGTGGTGTGCATGAAAACTTCTTGGACTTCTTGTTTCATATAGTTAAGTACAAAATGTCTGCCTTTGCAAGGTGTTCAAAATAGTTTAGAATATAAAGGGACAAATTTTAATGAAAGCATTTCTTTAGAAAAGCATTTAGTTTTACGAAGTTTTATAATCCAATAATGCAAATCATGTTTGAAAAACTTTCTTCCACAATCAATTACATACCACTTGAAATTGTCCTGTCTAATAGCTTAATTCATCAATTTTGAAAAAGTTATTAAATTTGATCAATAAGTCAGTACAGTTAACCCTTAATCTATTAAATAAGCTTTTAACTTTTGAACTCTATTTAAGTCAGAAATCGAGGCAGTCACCTTAAGGTACCATACATTATGTACTGCAATAAAAGAAAAAAAATAATAATATCAATATTTATTTTAAAATTTATTATATCTTATAAACCTTGTTACAAATTCATTAATATTTTATGATTATGTCTGGGGCTTTTTTGTAAGTTATAAGCAAGGGTCTGGAAACAGTAATATTTGCATAATTTAACTTAGAAATTCTATCATGACATGCATGAGCTGGAATTTTTTGTAGAATTTGTTTAATGTTCGAAATGAAGGTAGAGGGGCATATAGTTTTTTGGTCTGTTTGTCCTTCAATTTGTCTTAAAAATCAGATGTAAATTGGTTTTTATACGACCGCAAAAAATTTGCGGACGTATTATGGTATGATGCTGTCGTCGTTGTCGTTGTCGTCGTCGTCGTCGTTGTCTGTTAACTTTTTAGTGTTTCCACAATAACTTTAGTTCCAGTTATCCGATTGCTATGAAACTTTACAATGATGTTCCTTACCATAAAAGGATGCATGGGATTGATTTTGGGGGTCCCCCCATTTTTCGTTTAGAAATTAGGGGCCAAAAAAGGGCCAAAAATACTACTTTTTTGTTTGTTTCCACAATAACTTTAGTTCTAGTTATCCAATTGCTATGAAATTTGACAGTGATGTTCCTTACCATACAAGGATGAATGGGATTGATTTTGGGGGTCCCCCCTTTTTTTGTTTCGAAATTAGGGGCCCAAAAGGGGAAAAAAATTCAAATATTTTACTTGTTTCCTCCATAACTTTGGTCCTAGTTGGCCTATTGCTGTGAAATTTGTCAAGAATGTTTCTTACAATAAAAGAATGAACCTGATGAATTTTTGCGCCCCCCTTTTTCTCCGTTGTGTAATTTAAGGGGCCAAAAGGGGCCAAAATAAAAACTTTTTTATTTGTGGTCCGATTTTGAAATTTTTTTTTACATGTTTGTTCTTGTCAAATAGCGGATACAAAATTAAGAATTAATTTTTGCGACCCCCCCTTTTTCCCCCTATTACGTAATTAGGGGCCAAATGGGGCCAAAATCGAAACTTTTTTATTTGTGGTCCGATTTTTAAATTTTTTTTTGCAAGTTTATTTTTGTCAAGTAGCGAATCCAAATTTGAGAATTTATTTTTGCGACCCCCACCCCTTTTTCACCTGTTACGTAATAAGGGGCCAAAAGGGGCCGAAATTGAAACTTTTTTATTTCTGGTCCGATTTTGAAAATTTTTTTTGCATGTTTGTTCTTGTCAAATAGCGGATACAAAATTAAGAATTAATTTTTGCGACCCCCCCCCTTTTCCCCTTATTACGTAATTAGGGGCTGAAATTGAAACTTTTTTATTTCTGGTCCGATTTTGAAAATTTTTTTTGCAAATTTATTCTTGTCAGGTAGCGATTCTAAATTTAAGAATAAATTTTTTGGGCTGTAATCGTAATTTTAAAAAAATTCTGGTTCGATTTTTAATTTTTTCCCCAAACATTATTCTTTTAAAGAGTAGAATACAACATTCAAAATTTATATTTTTAGCCCCTGGGTTGAAAGTCCATCAGAGAAGCATGTGTCAAAAACCTTTGTCAGTCCACCATGGGCTGCATGTGTCCAGAACAATAGACTATCCATATTAGGCCTAAAATGTACAGGGTTCAACATGTTGCGGTCGTATCATGCTGCGCTCGGCGAAGCTTTTTATTCATGAAGGTAAAGACATATTACAAGGTGGACCATCATGTTTTTTTTGGCATATTCTTGGTTCATTGCTTAAACAAAGTTTGAGGGTGTTATAGGCATTACCAAGTGTTTTTGTTAGATTTCTCCAAATGTTTCGTGAATGTTTATATCCAAAAGAATAAGGTGTTCTAGCTGAATTGTAACATGTTTGTTTAAATGTAGTACAATACAGCAATAGTGCATAGCAATATTCAATGGGTTTGTTTTGAAAATCACATTTTCCTGATTTGTCAATTTTCTTGTTTGTGTATTTGGGCTCTCAATTTTGGACAATATTAAATTTTATTAGTTTTGTTATCTATTCTCCATATACAAACCTGATTTCATGTCCAAAATAATTACAGTAATTTTAAAATAAAAGAATTTTATTGAAAAGCAGTAATAAAATTTAAATCTTGACATAGAAATTATAGATTGGAAAACAAAGGCTAGGATTTTATGGTGTAAACATGATAATTTAAGTAAATTGGAGTCGTGTTGTCTGTTTAAATCTTAACATGATTGTTTCCTTGAAGCAGTTCTATTTCATAATCTACATGTATAACTGCAATTTATTTTACCCCCTATCTCCTATTTAAAGTTCTGTTATTTTTTCCCCTTGTTCATACTTGTAAATGAATTAATTTTAATGCAATATTTGATTTGATTTCAGAAGTAACAACCTCCAAGGATTACTTCTCAATGGCATTGGCAACTGTGTCAATGTCTTTATCACAAAAGGGTATTCATCTTTATTTTTTGGCTTTATCTCTTGGTGTAGTTGTAGTGTGTTTAATTTATAATTTCCAATTGCCGCTGCATGTTTTTAGTTTGAAATACAGACAAGTCAGCCTTTAGACAGGATGATTTTATTCTTTTAACAAAGCAATAAGTTTATGCTCATTCAATGACTAGCTGTTGCTACATTCATGGTTGTACTTGTTTTCAGAAAATTTTCTTGTTTCAGGAATAATCCTATTTTATGCTAATGGTTTTATTTCTTTTAGGGTTCTTTTTTTTTATTCTAATTGGTGTATTTGTTTCAGGATTAATCTGATTCCTATGCTAATGGGTGTATTTGTTTCAGGAGATCCAGATCAGCCCTAAAAAGATTGAAAAAGCTGTTTCATACAGTTCGATTTATTTCCAAGCTACGACCTTGGTGAGAATCGGCATGACCTTGTCTGTTCATTTGCTTGCTATGATATAAACTTATAAATGTATTAGCAGTCAGTAGTGCTAACAATTAATTTCCAGTTTTATATTTGGATATTCTTTATATTATTTTATGTACATGTATTTTTCTGCAGGACTGTGCACTGGAAATGGTTCTTTGTGAAAAAAGTCTTCCAATAAACAAGTCTTATCAAATTCATTAAGCATTGCATTAGCTTTATGAGATTTTTTTTTCCCTCTTTAGATAAAAATTGCTAATAAAAAAAAGAATAAATAATTTTTTATGATACAAAAATGGAAAATCCTTGCAAAACTAATTTCTTTGGAAGGCTTTATGCTTCAGTGTTATTTTTTATGATCAATTTTGAATTTAGAGAATATTAACAAAGTTATTAAGGAATTGAATTGATGAATGTCATTAATTTTGCTGTTCAACTATATTTTTCTTAAGAATTTTCTACCTTTTTGACCATTTTTGTTCTTCACTTATTAGGTTAAGTCAAGTGTCAATCCTACATGTATTTATAGTACATTGTACCAGGGTTGTTTCACCTGCAAAAGTCCAAAGTTGCATGAAAGTCCAAAGTTGTATGAAATAAAAACATGTATTTTTCTTACAAGACAATCACACCTGTGACTTGAATGATTGAATTAAATGTGCTTTAAAGTGAAGATTAGCTTGTTTAATGGTCAGTTTTTTTTATTTCAATTGCAAAAAGTATAGTTTAAAGTTTTAAACCATTGATTTATCCAAGGATTATGACTATGATAGTTCTATAAATATTTGAGCAGTGTGCTTTCTGCAGCTAAAATAAAATAGAAGTAAATTCAGGGATTAGGTTTAACATTTTAGAAAAGACCCCTTCCATTAACTTAAAGTAGTATTTTAATACACAGCTATAGTTGCAATGTTAACATTGTTTAAAGATGTGAATCTCTTAGAAGAACTAAATGCATGGAGTCCAATTAAAGCAACAATTTAGACCTGTAGTGCCTATTACTCTTCTAAAGCATGCATGATAAGACTTGTTAGACAATTCTAATTCTAAAGCATGTATTTCAATAAAAGATGCATTGAATTTTATATAACTTAGATTATAGATTGCATTTTGAAATTGTTATTTTTATGTGCAAGTGTTAATTTGCATGATTTTCCTGAACACTCTTCATGAAACCTGGACAAGATAAGATAATCAAATTGTTGAACACAAAAACATCTATTTCTCCCCATTTTGCAATAATGTTTCCCATACTCATTATACTGTTTCTGCAGTAATGCCAGTCTGTCCATCTTTTTTTGTGTTGCCTGCAACATGTTGCAAATGGACATTATAGGGGTTACTTTGACACTATCTGTTGTCTTGTGCCTCGAATGCTTCCTGTGACGTCACAAAAATTTCCATCACAGTTTTCCTGGAAACTTCAAGTCACAACCTCTTGATATTTGGTATGTAGCTTCCTTACATAGTACTATATGGTGTAAAGTGCTTTTATGCCAGTAATTCATCTACTTCCTGTTTAATCAGAGGCGACATGCATCTTTCATGAAAGACAGCCATTCTTGTTTAGCCAAGGACATCTTGAAGACAAGTGTCAGTGGACGCTTGTGAAGATGAAACCTGTCAGTCTGTCACCAAAAGCTCATTTTGTAATTAATTTCTGTACAATTATTTTAAACAATTGATTGACAGCCAAGGCTACTATGAACTCACAAACTTAAGTTAAGATATCTACTGTATATAGCTTATATATGTTAGGATCACTCTCTTCATTTGTCAAAATCTTGATGTTTTTGTAATAAACAACTCATAGACATACACAAAATTAACTTTCAAATTTTTTGTACTAGATTGAAGACATAAATATATTTTGAAGTACATAAATTTTTCTCTTCATATTTGTATAAATTATTTAACAGATCAATGATTAAGATTTAATATGTTGAAGGTAAAATTAAATTGATGCTTCTTAAGAATTTATTTCCTTTTAACAAATTGATGTACTTAACATTTTATGACTGACAAATATTTTTGTCAAAATTATTTACAATGTAAGGAGATGAAAGTATTTATAACATATCTCTGTGTACTTATATTGTTTAAATTTCTGTTTAAAACACACTTGAAACTTTATTTTATACCACTCAAAAGATGCTCAAATTATCATTTTACTTCATTGTACATTGTATGTGTACTTGTAATTTTTTTCTGCATTCAGTGATGGAGAGTTTCAACTGCTAAAATTCCCCTCACTGATCAGGAAATTTTGTAACTTTGTACATATTTTTGGCTAATGGTCTTTCTACTTCCCAACACCCTTTAAAAAATTTCTTGATGATCTCCAAATTTCTAGATCTTCATGTACCCCTGAATTTTTTTAGTTGTAAATAGGATTAAATCCAGTTATATGGTTCTGAATGATAATCTAAGTCATACATGTCCATTTTTGTAGTTGCCATTAATTTAAATACTCTGATACGAGAAACCTCGTTGATGCACTTTATGCCATACAATCATGATCATTTGCCAAAAGGGTGTGGTGACAAGTATCTATTCAATAAAATCATAAACAGTCAATCAGGCATTGAAAATCATCTCCAATAATGTAAATCAGTCATACTGTAGTAGTAAAGTTACACGAGGATGACAATCGTCATACACTTTTGTGCAGTATAAAAATAAATAATTCTCTTTTAAGGAAATTGTCCATTTCCTTTAACTGTAGGTCATTTGCCTTATATGTTATTGGTACTTAATGAGGATATCTAACAGTTCTTACTTATAGTTTTAACTTTGACATTTGCTTCCATTATTTTGGATATTATATCTGATTTTACATGATTACTAATAGGAAAATCTAACCACTCTCACTTAAGATGTAACTTATTGTAAGATATGAATTTGAATTATGGCAAATTTTCAGTAACACAAGCTTTTCACATAATGAACTATAAATCTTTTAAAATAACAGGCATTCAATAGAAGTAACATTTTTTTCACAATTTAGCCAATCATAATATAACCATTTTGGATGATATGTACAAGCTTGTATCTTTCACATAAGGTGATGGTTTCTTTTCTTTCTCACTTGCTACATGTATGTATTTCTTTCTGAAATGTACTTTTTTGGCTGTGGGTATTCATATACATGAATTAAAAAAAGAAAACATTTACATGTATTTGAGTTTAATGTTCCTTTGGTACACGTATATAATACTTACATTACAAAAATGATTTTTCAATTTACTAAAACATACAGTAAAAATACAAAATGTACCTATATGACTATTTTCCCTGTCTCAAATGATATGGGATGTCTTTAAACTGCATCAAAAGTGCTATGATAACAAAGAACGTATCTTTTCTCTATAAAGCGCAAGGGGCAGACCTGTCATATATTTTTATCAAAAACATTTTTTATTGGATACAATTTAAACTTTCTTTCAAATCACAGTATTCCTGTTTATAATCAAATCTATAAATAATTTTTCCATTTCAATAAGAGAATTAAGACAACGTAATGTTTTTTCAATGTTGGAAATATTAACCATTAGATATAATTCTTATATTTTTATTTGTTTGTTTGCAGGCGCAGAATCAATATATCATGAATCCACACTGTATACTGTACTTATGAATATGTTATGTTTCTTGAGGGTGAAACTCTCATGTACATGTATGAAGTTCAAATAAAACATTGTTAGAAATATTCTACATATTCTTTCTTTACTATAGTTTCAGTGAGAGTTACTTCACAGTAAAAGGTGCGGCTCTGATCCTGCCTCAGAATGATGTAGAATCTACATATACCAAGAAGATCTGTAAAAACAGCTATGGTATGTATAGTACTGAGAAGCATAGGAGTACCAATGGCCCTATGGGGCATTTGAATGTCACAAGTAACAAAAAGAAAACAAATACAAAAAATTCAGTAGACATGTTAGATATAAAAGACAAACACACAAACCAGTAATTTAATCTGGGAATTTAATGCAAATTGAATTCAAGTTGAAAGTAAAATCAGGTGCTTTTGATGTGTATATAAAAAGTAAGAGATTGGTATGAGTGACTTAACATGATGATGGTAAAAAAAAATATGCTACATGAAAAATATCAAGAGACTGCCCATGTTGTGGCCAAGAAAACGGCAACAGATATATTGTTTTTACTCTAGGGTTTTAAAAAATTCTTCCGCTCAGGAACTTGCCCGCACAGTGTCTCAAAAACTACTCAATGGATTGAAGTGAAATTTTGTATGGTGATAGAGTGGCACTCAAAAGAGTGCTTGGAAAATCAAAATTTTAAGAATGGCTACCGTTTCCATGGAAACAGGAAGAAGGTCATAATTTAGGACATTGCAAATATCTCGGTAACCAAGGTGTGTAGGGTTATGAAATTTTGTTCGTAAATAGAGCAAAAGGAGCCCTTCAATAAAATAGAAAAAAAAATTAAGTGATATTTACAGTTTTCAAGTTATTTACGAAAATGTGATATTTCAGGCTCAAAAATGAGCAATTTGTCAAAATGTTTCAATCTCAACAAATCTTGGTATGTAGGGGTTTTATATGATGGTAAAATAATATATTATGTCAATATTTAGGTAGAATGACAATATGCGTACGTTTGGGAGATATTTTTGTGTTGGGCATCCCCAACACAGTCAACACTAGTTTTTTTGGTGATGCCATATGATGACATAAGAAGCCAAATGATAGAAAGTGCCAATATTACCCTTTAAAGACACTTCTGCAATACTTTATAGATGAAATAATTACATAGCAGCCATTTAAAAAATGAAACATTTACCAACTTGAATGCTGAAATATTAAATAGAAGATAAATGCAAGGGTATACAAAGTGTAAACAAAGAAAAACAAAATGAAATGATCAAACTTTGTTTATTTTCTACATGTACTACACCTACAAAATAAAGATATATAATTTCATGTATTCTTTCATAATATAAATGCAACTTGAATTTGCTTTCAGGAGACATCCAGAGACATTTAGAGTCTATGATAGCTTTACTAAGACGTCAGGATACTATAGCTGTGGTAAGTCCCAATTCACAAAAGTTGTGAAAAAGTCACAGAACAACATGCTAAAAAAAGATTTTAAATTCTTCAGGAGCAGCCACAGCAACTAAAAACACCAGAGCTGTTCAGAAAAAAATAGCACCTTATACATCAGACAATAAGGTAATTAGGATAAAAATCATATTTTTTGGTTTCCCTGAAAATTTAGAAATACATGACCGTTTTAACAGATCTTCACTTAAAAACTTTATGCTTATATTTATTTTATGAACTAAAAATTTATGACTAGACATAAAAGGTATTTTGTAGCATAAAGATACTAAAGGAAAAACTTCAATGTGTATTTTAGGCTGTTAAATTGGAGATGAATGCTAAAGGAAGACATAAATACATGGCTGTGGTGTCGTGTATGGGTAAACAGGACACAGAGGAATCTGTCATACTGGGTATAGACTTTGACGAAACTAACCAGGCATCCATAGGGCTAGTCCTGCCTATATGGGCTGATACAGAAATAGCATTGGATGGTGACGGGTAAGTTTTAAAAACAATCAAGCAATTATAGGCCTACCCAAAGTCTTTTTAATCTTGGTCCATTTAGAAAGCATTTGGAACAGGTTTGCTGATGTTTGATAAAAAATTACGCATATTTTGCAATAGCTAGAACATTTTTATTATGATTGCATAAATTGTTAAAGAATTTTTAAAGATTTTCCTGTATCTAATGCTTTGCAGACTAATGTTGTAAAAAGTGGCACAGTTGATTGACTTTTTCATGAAAACTTCAGACATGTTGACATATGATAATCAACTTAAAATATGTTTTTCCTTCTTTTAGGGGTTTCAGTATAAAAGCCGGTGGAAATAGACATATGTTTAAACCAGTCACTGTACAGGTCATGTGGTATGTAGTATGTTGATCATGTGACAACTAGCCATGTGATTCTTAGCATTTGTCAGATCCATAAGCTTTATTTCTTCTCCTGTGATCTTTACTTTTAATATGAATAAACCAGAAGAAATCCTGTATAGCAAATTATATTTCAAAGTATCTATGAAAAATAATGCTTTAGTATTCTTTCAAATAGATATTTCAACACAAAAATACGGCTATACATTTACGAACTAAAAAATCTTTGTACGAAAGTTAAAAAAAAATATATAGCAGATTTTATTTCAACATTTTTGTCTCGCCTGCGACGATTAGTCGCGGAAGACGAGACATAGGTATTACTTTCCGGCGGCAGCGGCGGCGGCTTCGTAAACTTTTTTGTAAGACTTTTGTGGACGATGAATTGCTTGAAAAGTATAATAGCTAGGCATCTGATATTTGGTATACAGACAGTTCAGGGTATGGTCTACGCAACTGTCACCATGCCGTGTGACCCTGACCCCATTTTTACGTTTCAGTGACTCTGTGAACTTAGGTCTTTTTTCAGGCTGTAAACTTTTTTGTAAGACTTTTGTGGACGATGAATTGCTGGAAAAGTATATTAGCTAGGCATCTGATATTAGGTATACAGACAGTTCAGTTTATGGTCTATGCAACTGTCACCATGTCTTGTGACCCTGACCCCATTTTCACGCTCCAGTAACTCTGTGAACTTAGGTCTTTTTTCAGGCCGAAAAACTTTTTTGTAAGACTTTTGTGGACGATGAATTGCTGGAAAATTATAATAGCTAGGCATCTGATATTAGGTATACAGACAGTTTAGGTTATGGTCTACGCAACTGTCACCATGCCGCGTGACCTTGACCCAATTTTCACGCTCTAGTGACTCTGTGAACTTAGGTCTTTTTCAGGCCGAAAAACTTTTTTGTAAGACTTTTGTGGACGATGAATTGCTGGAAAATTATAATAGCTAGGCATCTGATATTCGGTATACAGACAGTTGCAGTTATGGTTAACACAACTGTCACCATGCCATGTGACCATGACCCCATTTTTACGCTCCAGTGACTCTGTGAACTTAGGTCTTTTTTTCAGGCTGAAAACTTTTTGTAATACTTGTGTGGACAATGGATTGCTTGAATAGTATAATAGCTAGGCATCTGATATTGGGTATACAGACACCTTTTATGTTTATATCAAGAAATGAAAGCTTAGGTAGTTAATTTTAGTGATGGTGCCGGCAGGCGAGACATACTTTTAGTGGCCACACTTGTTATACATTTCCATAATTTTGGCATAATGCTTAAATATATTAATACTTTATTATTTTGCCTCTGTACACATTTGTGTAAACATTCAAACATAAATTAAGGTTTGGGTTTTTTGTTTTTTTTTTGTGCCAAAGAATCTTTAATGATCATCTGTACAGTTTAACATATTTTACAATATTTTTCCCAGGTTCACACTACAAAGTCTGGACAAACTAGTTAAGATAGCCAGGGAGAACAGGTATATCTACAATGGTCTGTCCCACACGTGGGTGACGTACTACGAGACTAGTATAACATCAGACATTCCCAGGATCAATGAATGGTAAGGGGAAAAAAGGGCACATGAGAAAATGAGTAGATGAAAAAACATATTTGATCTAGCATAAAGGATTTGCTAGCAGATAAGTGAAAATGACACAGCCTATAAAAATAAGTGGCAAAGTAACATTCCACATTGGAATACAGTGATCTAACTTCCAGAGGTTTTGAAATTAAGTTTGGTTTTGCCAGACCTCAAACTTTAAATCATTTTAATGCCTATTCATCCAAGTGTAATTAGAAAGAATTTTTGCTGGACCTCAGCAAATTTTGTTGGACAAAAGGCAGGTCCACCACATTTCAAAATGTCTGAACTTCAATGCAGAAGATTCAAAAACAGTAAAACATTATCAATGAAAGACATCCTATTTGTCATAGTAAAACTATGTCTTCCTGACGAAAGAATTTTTGCTGTTTATTTCATATAATGTTTTTAAAGTAGATAAAAAAATTGCATTTGAGAAGTTTGTTATTATCTCTTAAATTTCACAATACAATACACAAAGTCAAAACAAATAATTTTTCCCAAATGATTTTCTGTCTCTTAATGAATAATATTATACTTGTTTAATGTATTATTACAGGCATACAACTGAAGATTTAATGTTCTTTAAAGTGGAACCTGTGATAGTTGCTGAGGATGAGTAAGTTTATTATCTCCCCTTGATGAAATAAGTTATCTTCCTTTAAACCTGGTTTTCATATCTTTTCTTAATTGCAGGAAGGAAGAGGTTAGCAGTTTGCAAAGGTGCTTTTTTAGCTCACCTTGCCGAAGACAATGTGAGTTTTTGCCATCACTTGGTGTCCGTTGTCTGCCGTTCAATTGTTCAAAAATCTTCATCTCTGAAACTGCCTAGTCAAATGTAATAAAACTTGGTAGGATTGTTCTATAGTATGTCCTCTACAAAAACATTGTTCGAAATTTTGATTCAAGCAAAAACATGGCCACCATAGCTAAAATAGAACATAAGGGTAAATCAATCTATCACCACTGACCTCTATACTATCGTGCTAAGGATCATGGGAAATATTTTAATGATATTCAATCCCCGAATTCGGGGATATTACCCACAATCCTTAGCGCGATAGTATAGAGGTTAGTGTTGATAGATTGAAGGGAAAATTACAGTTTTTTGCAAGTTGCTCAAAAATGGTAACAGATATTAAAATTCTGTTTGGGTAATTGTGATCAACACATCAAGATCTATTTGCCCTGAAATTTTGAAGAAGATCTGACAATCGTTATAGGGGTTATTGCCCTTTTTCTTGATTTTTTTCAAATTTTGCACTTATTTAGACCAATATCTTGAAAGTATACAAGATATTGGAAAAATTTAAATTGCATATGGTTAAGCACATCAAGATCTACAAAAGTTGTAACAGAGTCAAAGTTGTAGGACGGTTCCTTTAGGAGTTATACCCCTTCGATCGTATAAATTGACCATTTTCACAGCTTTTTGATTAACTTTTCAAAAATCTTCTTCTCTGAAACCACTTGGCCAAATGTAATTAAACTTGGCAGGGTTATTCTGTAGTATGTTGTCTACAAAACTGTTGTTCGAAATTTTGATTCAACAAAAAACATGGCCGCCATGGCTAAAAATAGAACATAAGGGTAAATTACAGTTTTTTGCAAGTTGCTCAAAAATGGTAACAGATATTAAAATTCTATTTGGGTAATTGTGATCAACACATCAAGATCTACATGCCCTGAAGTTTGGAAAAAGATCTGACAATGTTTGTAGGAGTTATTGCCCTTTTTCTTGTTTTCTTCTCCTTCAAATTTTGCTCTATTTAGACAAATATCTTGAAAAACTATACAAGATATTTGAAAAATTTAAATTGCATGTCATAAAGCACATAAAGATCTAAAAGTTATGTAATGGGATCAAAGTTGTAAGACCTTGGTCTCAAATAACCCTTTTGACGTTCACATTCATTTTCAGCTTAAAATCTGCATTTTTGAAATTTTTGCTTGCACAAATACGGGTAAGATGGTACACATGTTATATATCATTGCGAAGCTAATAATGTTTTCTGTCTAATGCTGGTATAAAACATTCACCATCAAGGATTACTTTTTTCGCAAAGTTGGATTGTTTACAAAATGCTCAAAATACGCTTTCTATCATGCTTTCCGGTCTTCCACATGGAGCCTTTTCACACAGCCATGTAAACAAAATTCATACACTTGTCAAAAATGAATCAAAGATATTTAAAATGAGTGAATCTTCAGGTTTCATTTTATTGTACACATGATTCCATTATTAATCCAATAAAACTTGGACAATTACAAACAATAACACTGCACTTTTCATTATAATGGGCTATTTGAGCGAGGGACCAATTGACCTGGAAGGGGTTAATGAGACCTTAAAATAACACAATGCACCAGATAATCATATTTGAATATGAAAATAAAAAGAGGAGCATTTTTGGAATTTATTAAGCCCTCATACATGTACAAGCCAAAGAGTTGTGCGGTTTTGATTTTATGGGCATTTGAAATAGGGGTATACCATGAGAAAACCTTAAAAAGTTGACGCCACATAAAGTTTTTTACGTTAAATGGATAAGACTTTACTCTATTCACTTTCTCACAATTAAAACATTCTTTTATAGGTAGAATAATGTTGCATTGACTTTATTTTAATGGTCTAAAGGCAGACAACTCTATGAAAAAATAAAAACAGGCATCAGCATATAGAATAATCAACATTTTGTTGTGTCGCTAGCAAGAAAATCTCTTTATTTTCAAACGTTCTAGCCTAAATTTCTGTTTAAAAGTGAGGTTTGGAAAAAAATATGCATCAAACAATATTTCTATTCCTGTATTAGGGTAAATACAGTGACAATATGCAAAAAATACAAAGGGGGTACCATTGTGAAACTACCAGAATAGCCTACAGAAGACACAAATAAGCTGTATTCTTAAGGTCTCAAATAACCCTTTTGATGTTCACATTCATTTTCAGCTTAAAATCTGCATTTTTGAAATTTTTGCTTGCACAAATACAGGTAAGATGGTACCCATGTTATATATCATTGCGAAGCTAATAATGTTTTCTGTCTAATGCTGGTATAAAACATTCACCATCAAGGATTACTTTTTTCGCAAAGTTGGATTGTTTACAAAATGCTCAAAATACGCTTTCTATCATGCTTTCCGGTCTTCCACATGGAGCCTTTTCACACAGCCATGTAAACAAAATTCATACACTTGTCAAAGATGAATCAAAGATATTTAAAATAAGTGAATCTTCAGGTTTCATTTTATTGTACACATGATTCCATTATTAATCCAATAAAACTTTGACAATTACAAACAATAACACTGCACTTTTCATTTTTAATGGTCTATTTGAGGGAGGGACCCATTGACCTGGAAGGGGTTAATGAGACCCTTTCTTGATAGGAGTTGTTTCCCTTAGAATATTAAAATTGATAATTCCACAGAGCAGTCCTTTGCAAAATATTCAGCTTATAAGTATCATCATATACAAGGTGAGCGATTCAGGCTCCTGGGAGCCTCTAGTTCCATACCTGTTACATATGTATCCTTCAAAGTGTCAGAATTTCTTTGCTAATATTTACATAAGCATATTCCTTGATCTACTCAAATAATTATTTATATCAACCAATCATATGCTTTTGTGCTATTTATTATTGTACGCTGTATTTTTGGGATAAAAATGAGCCAGTGTTCGACATCTGCATATGTGCACTTTGAATATGTTAAATACCCATGAAACTTTATTACTCAATTGCAAGAATACATATAAGGATACAATTCATATGCCACATGAAGAAATGCATTTATAAAATCTTCAATGTATTTGACTTTCATTTTAGTGAGGAAAAGGCCTTTCTGAAGAGGATTTCTGTAGAGTTAAAGAATGTTATGATGAAAGAAGACTTAGATGATGCTACTGCTAAATATGTAAATTATATATAAATTTTAGACTAGATTTATTATAAAGATGTCTTTACAGTAAAAAAAATCCACAGAAAAACTGTTTTGATTTCAAAATTAAAAGATTAGTTAATATGATATAATAACCTGACCTGATAATATCTTTATTTATCCCATCTTAACTTGAAAACTTATTGTATCACTTTTTGACCAGTTGATTTATTTTGTCTTGCCTGTTGAACTAGAGAAAAATAAAGTGTTCAATATACTCATTTATTTGACAGTCCATTTGTTCTACTCAAACAAAACTCTAAAGATATTTACATCTAGATACTCTAAATTTGACTTTTAGCTGAGATGCAAGCTTGAAGAGCAGATGAACATGAATTTAGACAAGTGGAAGAGCTATATAGACCAACAGATGTTACTCATTCTGGGTCAGATGGATTCTCCAACAGAGATTAAAGATTATCTGTATCTAGGATCTGAATGGAATGCCTCAAACATAGAAGAACTCACTAAAAATGGGTAAATTCTAAATCGTCCGTTACTTTTTCAAAAATCTTCTTCTCTGAAACCACTGAATGGAATTTTTCAAAACTTGGTCCAAGTATTAATCAGGGCATGATGTTTAAAAATTGTGTTCGGCTTTATGATTTGATAACAAACATGGCCGCTGTTACTAAAAATAGAACATAGGGTAAAATCACATTCAAAGACTTATAACTTGAAAACTAGAACAGATAGAAAAAATCTGTAGGATCTTAGGCTCTTTAGAATCAAAAGCTCTACAAAAGTCTCCATTGGGTTGAAGTTGTCAGATGACCCCTAATAGGGGTTATGGCCCTTTTAAGGTCAAAAATAGCGTTTTTTCATGTTTTTGCCCTATAGAATGAAAACTATTGCAGATAGAGAAAAGCTGTTGCCTGCTTAAATGTTCAGCTCATTAAGCTCTACAAAAGTCTTCATTGGGTTGAAGTTGTCAGATGACCCCTAATAGGGGTTATGGCCCTTTTAAGGTCAAAAATAGCGTTTTTTCATGTTTTTGCCCTATAGAATGAAAACTATTGCAGATAGAGAAAAGCTGTTGCCTGCTAAAATGTTCAGCTCATTAAGCTCTACAAAAGTCTTCATTGGGTTGAAGTTGTCAGATGACCCCTAATAGGGGTTATGGCCCTTTTAAGGTAAAAAATAGCGTTTTTTCATGTTTTTGCCCTATAGAATGAAAACTATTGCAGATAGAGAAAAGCTGTTGCCTGCTAAAATGTTCAGCTCATTAAGCTCTACAAAAGTCTCAATTGGGTTGAAGTTGTCAGATGACCCCTAATAGGGGTTATGGCCCTATTGGCGTCAAAAATAGCGTTTTATCATGTTTTTGCCCTAAAGAATAAAAACTATTGCAGATAGAGAAAAGGTGTTGCTTGCTTAAATGTTTAGCTCATTAAGCTCTACAAAAGTCTCCATTGGGTCGAAGCTGTCAGATGACCCCTATTAGGGGTTATGGCCCTTTTTAGGTCAAAAATAGCGTTTTTTCATGTTTTTGCCCTATAGAATGAAAACTATTGCAGATAGAGAAAAGCTGTTGCCTGTTAAAATGTTCAGCTTATTAAGCTCTACAAAAGTCTCCATTGGGTTGAAGTTGTCAGATGACCCCTAATAGGGGTTATGGCCCTTTTAAGGTCAAAAATAGCGTTTTTTCATGTTTTTGCCCTGTAGAATGAAAACTATTGCAGATAGAGAAAAGCTGTTGCCTGCTAAAATGTTCAGCTCATTAAGCTCTACAAAAGTCTCAATTGGGTTGAAGTTGTCAGATGACCTCTAATAGGGGTTATGGCCCTATTGGCGTCAAAAATAGCGTTTTTTCATGTTTTTGCCATAAAGAATAAAAACTATTGCAGATAGAGAAAAGGTGTTGCTTGCTTAAATGTTTAGCTCATTAAGCTTTACAAAAGTCTCAATAGGGATGAAGTTGTCAGATAAGCCCTTATAGGAGTAATGGCCTTTTTAAGGTAAAAAATAGTGTTTTTTCATGTTTTTTGCCCTATTGAATGAAAACTATTGCAGATAGAGAAAAGGTAGGGCTTGCTTTAATGTTCAGCTCATTTAGCCCCAGGAAAGTCTCCGTTGTGTCTAAGTTGGGACTTGACCCATTAAAGAAGAGACCATTATCCTTTAAGGACCAGGTGAGCGATTCAGGCTCCTGGGAGCCTCTAGTTATTGTATGTTGGTTTAAAATTTTCCTTTTCTATATAAAAGGAAAGGCAGTTAAAGAATTAAGATTTCCAATTTTAGAATTTAATTGCTTTGATTTGAAGAAAATACAAGCATAAGACAAAATTTGAGAAGTTTTATGATCATCGTAGAGCAGAATACAGCCTAAAACTAACTTACACAACTATCAAAATGAAAGTGGATGCATTAGACAAAATATGAACAATGGTACAAAAATGTAATTAGTATGTGTGTGGAGTGTGAAGTTCATAAGCTTTTTTTATCAGGATAAAATAAAATAAAATAAAATTGTTAAACACAAGTTATTATTAGCTTGGATGTAACATAATATAAAACATTATATTAAGAATATATAAATGTATTAGATAAATAATAAGGTACATTTTTTTCACTTACAATTTAAATATTTACATCTTTATTAAATGTTTCAATGTTTTGTTATCTTTTTACAGAGTTTCATACATTATGAACATCAGTCGAGAAATTGACAACTTTTTCCCTGGAGTACTCAAGTATTATAACATTAAAGAATGGGACTGTGAAGAAACAAATCTTTTACCATACTGGGAACATACTCACAAATTTATCTCAAAAGTCAGGTGAGAAAAATCTTCCACCGTATTGGGAACATACTCATAAATTTATCTCCAAAGTCAGGTGAGGGAAAAAAAGTCTAACATACCAAGAACATATTGTGAATTAATTTATTTTCTTGGGTACCAATTTTCCTGGTTTGATGAAAAAGGGTCAGTTCGTAGATTCTTAAATTCCTGGTTCTAATGTCTGTCATATGTATTTAAAGTGAGCAAAATCAAATTTTTGCATTAAATTTGCAAGTATCACCAATGCAATGTCGAACTTTTCTAACTCTACTGGGCATTTCACTATGATGCTTCACCCCTCCACCAAGCTTTATGGCTCTATGTGACCCACATACATGAAAAAAACTAATCAAACATTTAAGGTAGAATAATTTTTTATCACACCTATATATCTTTCTATTACAGAGAGAAAAAGTCCAAGATTTTAGTGCACTGTAAAATGGGGATTAGCAGATCTGCTTGTACAGTGAGTATTCTTATTGACTCTGACAAGGTCTTATTATACATACTACACTTAAGCTTGTAAAGGTGAAAAAATATGTCAGGGACATTCAAATCTCAAGTCTATAAAACAGACACAATAAGACGACACTGAAGAATTAAAGAACACATAAATAAACCACAAAACATAATGGCACTGCAATCAGCAGTGACAACTATTATAAAGATTAACGTGAACTCTGTGCTCATGCAGGGTAAGCAGCTCCCGGGTGTTATGTGGTCAAATAACAACAATTTTGTTGACTATTATGAAATTTAAAAGCCCTGGTATTGCAACTTAACAATATATACATGTAACTGTTGTTGAATCTAAATGTAACAAGCAAACTTTCGATAAAAATTATATGAATACTTAAAACATATTTATTTTTGTGAATTTACAATTTATCAAAGTTCAATGATACTTAATTTTCCATATCATGCTCATTATTCTATTCATATCATACCTATTATTTCATTCCGCAAAAAATGCCGACCCAGAATCTGTGAAAATAAGTATGTTTCCAGTATTTTCAAAAGTTTTGTGTGCAAATATTTCCATTAAATAAAGAAATAATGAGTTCTGATATTACAAGTATATGCTCATAATTTTGTCAAAATTAAAATTTTCATAGAATGATTTTCATGCATAAATACCATTTCAAATTACAGGTGATAGCATACCTTATGAAGGAGTATAATATGTCACGACAGGAAGCCTATGATTTTGTCAAGTCTAAAAGAAACTGTATCATGCCTAATAAATCTTTCTGGCATCAGCTTGAAATATACGAAGGAATACTAAGTGCTAGGTGAGTCTTTAATAGCAGGACAAAAATCAAGTGAAAAATAGAACAAAAATATTGCGATTGCATACAAAATATTTTATTAATAGGTAAAATCTTATTTTGAAGACTTGGATACAGGATGGATTATTTTGACAAATCCATCATTAAAATGAGTACAAATACATGATAGAAGACTTGAGTGAACGTAATCAGAATGATTTTAAACTTTATGCTTTTGTAAAGACATAAAAACTTTGTTGAAATAGAAGTTTAATAAGTTTTGGGAATGATGTGGCATAAAGGATATAAGATCCTGAACCACATCAAAGCTACTAGCTCTGGATCAGAATTACAATGCCGTAGAAAACTGTCTAGTGCATTTCTTTGGTTAGAATAAACTTTGAATTGAATATAAATCATACTTGTTTATAATTTTAATTCATTTTCTCTACATCTTATTTTCAGTAACCAGCGACATATTTTCAAACAAAGATCAGAACTAAATATGTCAGAGAAAATAAAAGAATCAGACAAGGAAAGTGAATCCATGGCAACCAGTTCTTTTTTAGAGATGACCCCTGAACTCTGGGCGAAAGACTTTGATAGTTACAATGATGTTTTCTTGAAAGACTCAACAGGTTAATTTTATTATACACCCCTCAAAAGTGGGGGGTATATAGTGATAGGGGTGTCCGTCCTTCCGTTACACTTCGGGGTACCCATCTCTTATCCGCAACTCCTCCTAAACCCCTTGATGGATTTTCATGAAACTTACACACAATTGTTGTGACATAATGTAGATGTGCACTTACTATTTTAAAATTTGATCAGAATGGTGTTTGGGGTTTCCCATAGCAAAACATGGACTTAGCCATTCGACTACATGGGGGTACCCATCTCTTATAAACCCCTTTATGGATTTTCATGAAACTTACACACAATTGTTGTGACAAAATTTAGATGTGCATCTACTATTTTAAAATTTGATCAGAATGATTTTTGGGGTTTCCCATAGCAAAACATGGACTTAGCCATTCGACTACATGGGGGTACCCATCTCTTATCCACAACTCATCCTAAACCCCTTGATGGATTGTCATGAAACTTTAACACAATCTTTGTAACATAATATAGATGTGCACCTACTATTTGAAAGTTTGATCAGAATGATTTTGGGGTTTCCCATAGCAATACATGGACTCAGCCATTCGACTACATGGGGGGTGTCCATCCATCTCTTATCTGCAACTCCTCCTAAACCCTTTGATGGATTTTCATGAAACCTACACACAATCTTTGTGACATTATTAAGATGTGCATCTCCTATTCTAAATTTTATCTGATTAATTTTTTTGGGGGGGTGGGTATTTATTTGTGAGCTGCGGCTCACAGTTTTTCTAGTTTATTCATGTAATAGATGAATTGATTAAGAGAAAAATCTTAACTATTTTTATGTCGCTTGCAACATTTTGCAAATGACATATAGGGATTACTTTGACACTATCCGTTGTATTGGGTTGTCGTCCTGAAGCGTCGATAATTTTTTTTGTCCCATTTATGCGGGCACCTACATGTCAAAGCCTCTTGATAATTGGCATGTAGCTTCTATAGTACTTTAAGGTGTAAAGCAATTTTATGCCCGTAATTCATCTACTTCCTGTTTACCGAATATTTTTAGACGCAGGAAGACCACCATTCTAGTTGAATATTCATAATTGAACTTATTGTATATTCTCACATCAGATAGATAGATCGATACTTGCCATGAATAAGTCAATGAATCTGCAACTAATAGTACATGTAAATAATGATCTCACACAGTTCTAAACTTTTTCCAGATACCTGTTCTAATGATTTTGATGAGATAGCCAGCAGTTCTAGAAGTGCTGATTCTAATGAGGAAATATACCCAGATCTACCCTCTCCTAAGCCAGAGGGCGCTACTGGTGGTCTGGATATCGAAATAGACGATGATTCTGAGACTTCAGATGAAAGTGAGGGTGAAGCAGATGACAATGAATACATTACTTTACCTTCAATAACAAAGAGTTCTACAGAAAGGGGTACTAAATCTACCTTAGAAGAAAAGAATTCCACAGCCAAAATGGCTGAATGTGACCTTGACATTGAAAAGATTGAAAGTGACATAGAGTTGCCTTCTATTTCTATAACTAGTCCTGCAGACTATGGTGTTCATCAGCATTATTTAAAAGAAAATATTCCATGGAGTGCAGGTACTGTCAAAAAGACAAAGCTAGACATTGAAGGTAAATCAAAAGATGATCAATGCAGCCTTATTAAAGATGGATTGCTTAATTCTAAGTTGGAGGACACTCAAAGGAGCAAAGTAGAGGATGACAATGTGTGCAATAATTCCATGCCGAGGGCGGATTCCTCATCTAAATATGATGAATTAGACAATGGAAATGGCAATGTAAATATGACTGAGCAAAATTGGGTTCATACAATTGATGGTGCTACAGTCACTGAGACTGTTGTAGATACTATGGACAATAATACTTTACAGGGGTCAGAGGAGAAGATAGAGCCAAATAAACGTCCTACTTCTGTGTATGAAATAGAAGATATACATCTCCCTCCTGGCATTGTTCGTAGAACTACACAGGAGATAGAAGAGAAAAACAGGTAACATTAACCATGCCTGTTCTTATCCAGGAATCTCTGTCAAAGCTGATGTTTGTGTTTTTTGTCTTTATGTTAGATGTTCTTTCAGGGGCCTTTCTTTGACATTTTATGGGTTTGGTTAGAATCATATACATTATTTTTTCATCATGGGCCAACTGCAATGATGGCAAACATATCAAAATATACTAACCAGTTTCCATTTAAGAATCGTGTTGCTAGTAAAACTTAACTTGCCTCTGTAAAAACTAAGTTCTACACAGTCCCAGCTTGGAATGCAATACATATAAATTATAGAAGAAAATGAGATGTGGAATAAGTGTACGCGACACAACCTACATTATAAACGTAAATTTAAATATCCACAATGTAAAACAGCCAGCAGCCTTCAATGTGACCAAAACGCTGCTCGCTGTTTTTCAATTGGCCCCTGGATTGAAAATAAACTATAGATAATTCTTTCAGAATAAAGATAAATGATTAGATATTTTATTTTACAGACTGACAGATGGGACAGATGGGGCATCATCTCACACAGCTCTTTGTCGATCCTCCAGTCTTAAAACAGATCGTGACACTCCAAGGAAAAGTAAACGTAACTCAGAAAGACGGAAGACAATTACGCCAATCTTATCCCCCTCATCGTCTATATTATGTGAGGCAAGCCCATCAAAAGATGTATCATCACTGGAATTTCCAGCCAACGACTCTGTATTTCAAAATGCAGAAAACTTAGAAAAAGGTGACAATCTTACCTCCCATGGTGATAAGCTAGATTCAGAGAGAGTTGACTGTGAGCCAGAGACTCCGGATACAGATGTTAGCATGGATGAAGCCGATAAAGCTGTTTATAAGTTTCTGGGGGAGGAAGTATCGTTAGAGAAAGGCATTGTTAAAAAGCAAACCATGGGTAGGTTAAAATAAATTTTCATCTCTCCCTTAGAAGAATGTGGATTAAGATTAAATTTTCAACTTTGATTGAAATCTTACAATTTAACATGATGAAGAAATAATTCAAATATTTGGTTTTATATTTGTAGAATCTATTAGTCAGCGCTCTTAACAAAAACATGCTGAGAAACAATTTACAATGAGAAAAAGTATTTATCAGAGGACCTTGTCCACATGGGATAACTTTGCACCTACCCATTTCTAGAACTTTAAAACAGTTTGGAAATTTTATTTTAAAATTGAAAACATACTGATGTTGCATGCAGACAGATTTCATCTTCCACCACTTTAATGATGTCCTCCAATTTAGAATAAAACCAAATCTTTTATATGCATTATTATTTACCGTTAGATCTTAAATTTGGTAAGCATAAAATTGTTCATATCCATAAGAAGACTTTGTTGATTTTGTTTTGCATGAAAAGATTTCTTTATTTTATTAAGGTTTTTGTTTCTGACACTTATATAAAAAAGCAAACATGATAAAGTTCCAACTACACCAAACAATGTATTGTCCACATGATTAGGAATGCTTCAATATACAACAGTCACTGAAATGTTTAAGTTATTGATGGTGCATGTTACATATCTCATTAAACAGAATGTTACAAAAGAAGACAATTTATAATTTTCGTATCTCATTAAACAGAATGTTACGAAAGAAGGCATTTATAATTTTCATATCTCAATAAATAGAATGTTACAAAAGAAGGCATTTATAATTTTATATATGCTACAAATTATTAACATTTAAATCTACTGTAATTCCATTAATTTTTGTGGGATATAAATTTTCATGGTTTTCGGGATGTCAGTCAACCACAGAAATTAGAATTCAATGCAGTGTTATTTTTATATTCATTTCATTTAGCAATAAGTTTTAAAAAAATTAATATTTAGCTCCTTTAACATCATCAAGATGATTTTGGAATTTCTAACATCAAGGGAAATAGATTGAATTATTTATTTCAATAGCAAGTCAGCTAAACTTACATACAAGCTGAAATACACAGCTATGTATTTCATAAGTTTATAAAAGGGCCTGGGTGGCAAAGTAGTCTGACACAGCATCCACAAAAACTAAATGTTTCAAAATGTTTTTTTTTTGTAGGAATAGAACTCATGAATAGGGAAAGGCTGTCTTCTGAGCATGAACATGGAACAAGATCCCATAGGAATTCAGAAAGTAGCACTTCTAATCCAGTTACCCCGACAGAAAATAAAGTTTTCAGGAAGGATGACAATCTATTAACAACCAGCGCTCCGCAAATTGAGAAATCTACTTGTGCTACAAAGGGTGAGAATCCACAGACACCTAGTTCTCCTAAGATGGAGAAATCTACATTAGAAAAAACAGAAAGTAATGTTTTGAAGGACACTGCATGTGATGAGTGTTTGGGTGAAAGTGACTCGATTGAGGAACACATTCCAGAATTTAGCAAAGCGAAAGAAAGTTTTGAAAAGGCCATTGCTAAAACAAAGGAAGAAGAACCTATAAGCAGCACGCCTAAACTCAAAAGGAGGCCAGAGCCTCGCTTTGATGCTGCTACCTTGGAGCTTATAAGAGAGATAGGTTCAGCCATATTGAATAGTCCAGCCAAATCTGAAGTGGAGGACTTTACAGAAGAAGAGGCCCAATTGGGATCTGGTCTAGTCAGACACTTTGTTAAAAACATTGAAAGAAAAACAAAACAAGTCAATAAGAAAAAAGAAATCATAATTATTGACAAAGAAAGTCAAGAAAGGAAAAAATCTTGGAGACGGAGTTCTCCGAGTGAGCAAAAGAAAGCAAGTTCTCCTGAGCCCCCTGCTAAAAAGTCATTAACTCACTCACTTAGTTCACCAGGGTTTACAACACCATCAGGCAAGAAAGATTTCTTGCCGCTTAACAAATCAAGTGACTCTAGTCCGTCTCCCATCAGGGGTAGTCCCACTCTCAAAGAAAGTCCAATCAGTAAAAGTCCACCAAACATTTCAAAAGAGTTTACTGGACATTTGAAAATGAAACATCCAATTGACTTAGATGAAGGGAATGAAAACACTGGAGAAAAAAATGCAGGAGTAAAAAAATTATTAGGAATATATCAACAAGGTGGTAGTCAAGGCAACCAAGGACTATCTGGTAGTCATGGCAACTGTTCACTAAGTTGTCAAGGAAACACAACTCATCTACCAGGTATAAAGGAAGACAACTCAAGCGAATCTCTGAAAAATTCATTGGAAAATCTGAAATCTGAAAAGGACATTGAAAACAAAAATTCTGACGATGAGGATAAGAACGAAGACTGTGCTATTCTACGCACTGTTAAAAATCAGTTGAAAAGGACAAGCGATTACAAACTTCGTCCCAAATCAGTGGAAATTGTCCGCAGAAATTCAGCCGCTCCAGGTCTGAACATGTTTACACCTAATCAGGAAGAAAGCTCATCAGGATTCTCTCTAGAAGGCAGGAGGGTACGAAGATTACAGGGAAGATCCCATCCATTAACTAAGTTGGAATATCGTAGGAAATTTTATAGTACTATGTAATTTTGTTGAATGAAAATCATAGAATTTGAATCCATCTTGTCTCCTTGGTTTTACTAGGTTTGTAAAACCACATTTTAAAAAAAATAATGCCAAATGTTTTTAAAAAAAATTCTTTCCTTGCATCAAAATTGTTATTTTGGCTTATTTTCTTTCCTTTTCTGACCTATTTGAAACATTCCAATGCTATAGCATTTAAATACCATGACATTAATAGCGAAACTTTTCTAGAAGTTTTGTAATTTGTTTTTATCCTGTAAATAATATTTATTGGCCTTTAATTCTATTTAAAAAAGGTGTCAATTAGAATAAGATTTAGATGGATACAATTTCTATGATCTTTGTTGTTGTTTTGAGATAAAGCATTCCACATGTTCCAATATAGATGCTGTACATTGAGTTGCCAGTCATGAGATTTTATTCTTGTATCTATTTATAGGAATGATGCAATCGATCAAACTGTTAATGTACTAAGATACATGTACTGAAAATGTATAAAAAGTGCAGCCCAGATTTATAAGTATAATATATACATTGTAAGACAATATAAGGGAGCAACCATTTGATTTTTAGGGGGGGCTATGGAAATAAAAAGGCAGGATCAGATGCCAAAAATCGGGAAATTAAAAGGCAAAATGGAGCATTGAAATATTAAAAAGGGCAGGATGAAGTTTTTTGCTGAAACATTTATGGTTAATTTAAAAAAAAAAAACAATCCAGGCCCCAATTTAGAAATAAAAAGGCAGAATAATAAGATTATCCATAGCCCTACCATAAAAATCAAATGGTCACTCCCTAAGTTCTTCTTTTATTTTACAGTATAAAAAATGCCTGTTAAGAATTTTGTGAATTGAAAATAGAGGGTGATAAAAAAATGTCTTTTTAAAAAAATTTGTATGTTGATGGAAGCAATTTTGTGTCCGTTACTAAAAAAAATCTCATTGCATCATTTCTAAAAATGAATTCTATACAATTGAAAGCTGTGATAATTTTCCTTTGCTGAGTGATATATATTTTGTCAGAGATTTTAATTTTTTAGCCGATTTGTTATATTTTGCTAGATTTAATTGCAAAATTTTTAAGGTGCGAGAGCAGACAGAGCTTGATTTGTTGAACCATTTCCAGTGTACTGTATGAAATTGAAGCCATCAATATAAAATGAACTTTAATGTGTTATATTGAAGTTAATTTGAGTATCATTTTGGCTTAATGGAATGCCCAGAAAAGGTGTCCTTTTACAAATCAGTGCTCAATAAGTTATGCATTTGATAAGTGGTCCCTTTGCATTTAAGCCATATAGTCCAGTAGGACCTTCATGTTCAGAATCTTTTAACGTACATGTACAAAATTAATCAATTATAATGGGTTTTTTTTCAGATCTCACTTTAAAAGGAAATAAAAACCAAAAACATAAATACCATTTAGTATTTTTGACCAGACTTGCATAAGAAAAAATGAAATTTTAAGTTAATTGAGGAACATTTAAAAACATTTTAAATTTCAATTTTTCTGTATTGATTCATTGAACATCAATTTTGTCTATTAACAGACACTTTCAAAATAGCTTTAAGGACAAAAGTGTCCATAGCCTATGATTTCCAATGTTCTTGTAGAATAATCAAACTCTTCACATATCTCAAAAATACAAAAATATCATATATATCTGTAATAAAATGGGTATTTATCGAACATTTTATTGCTATTTATTACAATTTTATAACAAACCTTTTGTAATATAAATAATTTCTCAATTTTTAAGCTGCAATAAATACTTATATAAACATTTAGTATATCAACATAAAATATTGTATGAATATTGTACATCTGTAACTATTTTTTTTATTTTGTATTTTATGTTGGCTGCAACTTTTTGCAAATTAAGTGACATATAGGATTCACTTTGTAACTGTCATCATGTGGCATCTTGTGGCATCTTAAAAATTTCTGTAACAGTTTAGCAAACTACATGTCACAGCCTCTTGATATTTGGCATGTACATGTAGCTTCCTCCTATACATGTAGCACAATGTTGTAAAAAGCAGTTTTATACATGTAAGGCATAATTCATCTTCTTCCTGTTCATGGAATATTTGAAGATGCAGGTGAGATAATGCCATTGTTGTGAAAGTTATGTAGTTATGGCTGTCATATTGTACACAGAGCACTGATCAGCGATCAACTGTCAATCAATCACTTTCGATAACTTTGTAAACTGTGTTACGATTATAGTCAGGAGTACATTTTGAGAACATTTTATAATATTTTTAGCAAAAGTGAATTGAAAGAAAAAAATTGTGTTTGCTAAATGAGGCATTTTCACACAAATCTTAGATTGTTTAACCATTCATTTTTTTTTTTCAAGTTTCTTTTGCTTTTGTAGTATTAACCTGACCACCTTGTAAAAAGATCCACACTCATAAGATGATTATTCAACTTCAAGAATCAAGATCAGTAGCCCCTTAAATTCATATCAATAATTTTTTATAATTGTCCACAGATCTTTAAAATGCTGTTCTATAATTGAATCTGTAATTCTAGAAAATTGCCTTGAATACTTTTTTAAAGCCTTATAAATGTAAAGTATTTGTTCAATCCTTTTTAAATTGTTCACAAAATGGAAAGTATTATATTTTTGGTAAACTTACTGAAATCAAATTCTTATTTTCCTTCAATACTCTTGATGCATCGATTTGTTTTGGAATCATTGTGTAGCTACAACTTCAACATTTGGTCATGCCAGTTTAGGCCACAGAACTAAGATTGAACCCATCTATCTTACTTTGTTGGTGGGCAAAGCATTTAATTTGTTTTCATTTGGTTTTAGATCCCTGTATCACCAATGATAAGAATTTAAGTCTTATTTGAGTCCCTTACCTAAATACATTGTGTTGATACTACCCTACTGTTCTGTAGTTAATGCTATTAAGAGTGTGTTTTAACATGACCATACTTTTGGTGCTTAACCTATGTGCAATTAGATTTATTTTGTCATTGAATGTATGAAACTTTTGTTATAGATAATAAACATTGCTATTTTATTACAGATATTTGTTTGGTCTATTTTGTCATTGCTAAAATGCACCCTGTCCTTTTCATGTTCAACACCCATATATAACTTATATAGTGTTACTAGCAATATTAGGGCATCAAACAATACTTCTTTTACTGCTTAAGATAGGCACAAGAAAAGTCGTCTGTTGAAAATTTGAAAAAGTCATCTCTTTCTTTGATAAACAGATTAAAAATCTTTATCACTGATAGATGTGTTAAGTGGCCCAAAAGTATGCATTTATATGTCTTAGACATAAGAATATCTACCTGGGGTTGAAAGGGGTGGTTGGGGGCTTATTTTGCTGAAATCTGCACCAAAATTTAATATTAACAAGAGGGGGATCCTCCTTAATAAGGCCACTTAAAGTTCACTTTTGTTCTTTAACTTCATATATAAGATTCCTGGCTCAGTAACATAGATTTGGAATGTCAACTAGGGCAATATACAGATACTATGACTTTGTAAGGGTACATTTATACTCAGAGGTTTATTCAAATAATAGAATGGTCTATAATCACTAGGAAAATATTTAAATTGCTTTAACCATGGAAGGAATTATTCAGCAGACTAACGGCATTCAAATGAGCAAATACACAGCCATAGAAGATTTTTGACAAAGCTCAATATAACAAGCAGGATGTTATCATCTATCCCTTGTGTAGCAATATTCCACCTGATCCAGCTTTCGGAATTTACATATCAGAACCGGTTGTTATTTCTTGACTTGTATAGAGGTCTGATACAAAGTTTACTAGTGCAGGGTTATGTTGTTCCTCAATACTGTCTTCTGTAAAGAAGTTTAACAGATGGCATATGCTCATATAGAGTATAATAGGGTTTCTACCTCTCAGATAAGTACAGATGTTGTCTGTCCTCCTTAACCGGATTTGACACTTCGAATTGACTGTTAGCAACGTTACCAACGTGTACGTGGTGGATGTGTTACCCTTACGGAGCGCTCGTTTCACCTCAGTTTGTGTTGCTGATTGCAGTTCGGTTGTTTTGTGTTGTCTGTCTCTTAGTGTTGTTCTTTAATTGGTACCGTTGATTATTTCTTATAAGCAAATCATTAGAGGAAGCTAATGAGTTAAAATACCATTTGACAACTTATGTCAAAGACTAGAACATAGCAAAAACATAATTGTAATGATGTTAGACTTTTTAAAATCAAAAGCTCTTAAATTTCTAGGTTAAGTCAATATCAGATGACCAGGCTGACGGTTGTTGACCTTTAAAGAGAAAAAAATGTTTTTAGATGTTTTTGTCACCATAAGATAGAAAAAAAATAAGTCACTTAAATTGTTTAGTTGATTAATCTCCACAAAGGAAGTTTACATACATTAATTCAAAAAGACCATTTTAGTGATGGAGGCTTCTGGAGTTGAAAATTTTGTGTTTCTACACATCAAATGTATATATTTTAAACAACCAAAAAATGTAGAGTTACTATCTACAAAACGTAAAGTCAACCTTTTTACATAGGAACCGACCATTTTACTAGGAGGGGGTTGGTTTCCTCCTAAAATATTGTGAATCTGATTTGTAGCGAAAAAATATTCTGGCATGCGAGGGTAAGAACAAATTTAGAAGGATTGAAGGATTTCTACCATATAAAATAATGTTAATAATGAAAAAAAAGTTGTGATCAGATAAAAAGAAAAAAAAAACAAGGCCCCCTTCAAGTAAAATGGCCAATCCTTTAAGGACACGGGAATTTTGAAATGCAAACCTTAAAAGAATAACAAAATTATGAATATTCATATTATTTTCAATCGAAAGTAGATAAAAATCTCTGACATAAATTGAGTTGTTGCGACATACCAATTATAAGTACGATTTAAGGATGTGGGACACTGAATGTGTCTGATTGGGTTGCCGTCACATTTATTTTCAGTCTAGTTTTTCAACTAAAACCTTGTGATTCTCTTCATACCATTGATGTCAAGAAATATTTCAAAATCGTAGTATATTTCTATAAATACTTTGCAACTCTATATCAATGTATCAGGGACTAGCTCTGACGATGGACATTATGTTCAAACTAATGTAAGTTTTTTGTATTGTTAGTTGATGCCAGGTGTAATTTAGATGAAGATGAAAGGGGCAAGGTCCTTTAATCTCACTGTCTGATGTCTTCTCTGTCAACAACGCTTCGTTTGGTAAATGTCCTGCGAAATTAGAGATGATTTATGTGCTTAGTACAAAAATCTACGATAAAAGAGACAACTTTGATATTCAAATTATTGTATTTTTTTCTTACTAGGAAAGTTACATAGCTACTTCACCTGCATACGGTGTTTATATTTCACAACTTATTCGATATGTCAAGGGCTTGTACGAATTTTCAGATCTATAAAAACCATATTTTTTTTTCAGGCTATAAGAAACGCGTCTCACAGATCTCTAAAAAACATTTTGTTAGTGATTGTTTTGATTAGTGTTTGGCTGGTTGTTGTGCTGAGATGATCACCTCAATATCGATCATGTTTTGTCTCCATAACCGTGTTGTGTTTGGCGTAAGTTACTACATGGCCCTAAGGTCGCAGTGGAAGAGGAGCGTTTTGGGTGTTATAAAACCTGGTTTAACTCACCATTTTTTTGGAATACCTGTACCAAGTCAGGACCATTGCGATCTTCAGTTTCTCCGGTATGTCTTCCTTCAAGGTTTTGTCTTTTCCCGTGGACATTTGAGATTGATCATCCAATGTTTGGAACTTTTGTTATTTCCTTTATTAATGATGATTTTTGTATACCTATATTCTGATGCATATATCTATATAAAGTTTCTTGGTGATACCACACTCCTTAGAGAGAAAAGTTACCCAAAGTAAACCTAAATACATCCCTACCCTTTTCTGTGATCAATAAATCATAAGATTATGAAACAGGTATAATTTAATGATGATTTTTGTTTGTTCATACCCTGGTGTATTGTGTAATAAGTTCCTTGATGAAACCATACTTCCTTCATAGTAAAGTTACTTGAACCTGAACGTAAACCTAAGTATAACGACGGCATCCCAAAACAAATGCATGGAGGTATTATTTTTGTTAGTGTTTATTCACTTGTAGAACAAATTGTGCATTAGAATAATCATTGAAATAATTCTTCTTGATAAATTATTCTTTAAACCAGATCTTCATTGTTTTAGAGTCCTGTTTTGTTCGGTTTATGTAACAAATGGATTTCTAATAGCACCAGGAGTCGGATTGCCAGGATTGTCTGCAACCCCGTGTCTTAAAACTGGTTCGCAGCACTGCTACCCGGGAGCGGATTGTTGGCCAAGCCAAGTCGAGATTGCACGACTACAAGAAAAACTTGATGGTGACCTTTTGAAACCGAACGATGCTGAATATGACAAGCTTGTTATCATGAAAAACCTCCGGGTTACAAAATATCCAGCATTTATTCTCGTAGCCACTTCCGTTGATGATGTCAAACTATCGCTTTCGTGGGCACGTGCACGGGGAATGCGCGTCGTAGTCCAGTCGTCAGGTCACGATTTTCAAGGAAGGTCAACCGCAGATGGCGCTTTTATGGTTTACTTGGGGAACATGACAGACATCTCTGTAAATCTTAATTCTTCACGAGCAGATTGTCCTTGGGGTGAAGTGACGGTAGAATCCGGAATCCAATGGCAGGCAGTTTACAGAGAGGTAATGGCATAGAAAGTTAAAAAAAAACAACATAAGATGCATTAGATGATCACAACATTGTCATTTTAACCATAGAGTATAGGAGAGGCTACCACAGCGTAAAGGAAACCTCTAACGTTTCGACTGAGATGCCGCTCAACCAATTACTTGCTAATGAGTACGACAGATATCATGAACTAGCATCTCGGTCGGACGTGTAGTCTCCGGTGATCTCCTATCTTATCACGGCATGGTTTAACAATTCAGTGTTACACGTGCATTAGTAGAAAGAAGCAGAGGACCAATGGGGGCATCCGAGTGTCAAAGTCCGAAATGGCAGAGACAAGATCGGTTAACACAAACAAAGACGGACGATTAAACAGACAACATATAAACACGGAAACACAAAAACCACTGAATATCAATTAACAACGCGATCTCTAGTTGTAATGAGAGTGAACTCAAGTGCCCCGGAAGAGTAAGCGGTTCCTGCTTGCTAAAGCACACCCGTCGTGCTGCCAGGTTCCAATTCAGTGTGTCAGATCCGGAAAGGAAGACAAAACAAAACACCCCTTGACAAACCAACATCTGCACTCATCTGAGAGATAGAAATCCCATATTTGTCTATTAACGCATGCTGTCTAGGACTCTACAGTAAAACTTTTTGAGTGACGATAGAATTTGTAACTGTTACTTGACTGTTTTTCAATTTTTTTATGTACATATTTTACTTTCATATTTGTTACAAACTTTTCTGCTTCAATTTCTGCCTCGTTTTGTCTTTTCTTCTTGGACATACGAGATTTATCATCCAAGGTTGGTAGTATTGTGACTGTCTTTATTTGGTCTTTAACTCATCACGAAATAAACCTTTGCGATTTTCATTTCAAATTGCCAATATATTTCATTTGCCATGTCTAAATAAGTATTTAGCTTTGATAATTTGTTTGTCATTAATACATGTATTGTAGTTAGATAAATATGACCGTGTTATGATTGGAGGAAGTGCCCATACCGTAACAATAGGAGGTTACACGCTCGGCGGTGGTCACAGTCCTATATCAAGAATGCACGGCATGGCCGTAGATAACTTGTTGGAAGTAGAAATGGTGACTGCCGATTCTCGATTCGTCATTGCAAACGAAAATGGTACAACGACCATTGGTGCAGACGGAAGACCGTCCTCCTACTCACCTAACACAGACTTGTTTTGGGCTGTGCGTGGTGGCGGCGGTGGGACGTTTGGCATCGTGACCAAATTTAAGTTCCGACTTCACCAAGCTCCCAATAAAATGGTCACATTTGGTTGTAATTTTCCAATGTTCCTAGCTGCACAGAAGTTTAATGTTGCTGAACTAGTTTTGGAGCAGTTTTTCTCAATGCTTCCCGATTTGCCAAAGCAGTGGGGTGGGTAAGTATACCTATGGTATACTCTTTGATGTTGCTCCATTGTAAAATTAATGATTCCCGATTTGCCAAAGCAGTGGGGTGGGTAAGTATACCTATGGTATACTCTTTGATGTTGCCCCTTTGTAAAATTAATGCTTCCCGATTTGCCAAAGCAGTGTGGTAGGAAAGTATACCTATGGTATACTCTTTGATGTTGCTCCTTTGTAAAATTAAAAGATGAACTATCACCCTAAATGTATAAATAAATATATAAGTTTTGATTTATAAGTTTATTTTTCAAACTTGCAATTAGTGAACTTATAATTAAAGTAACACGTAAAAGAAAAACGTACAAAAGCATTTAGTTAGGAATGGAATACCAGAGATAATTACGCAGCAGTCTTGAATCTAGTTACACTTGCATATTGGTAGTGACAATTTTTTTTTAACCCCTCCACTTTCTCTATGCATTGTTGCTACTTTTCAGATATTTTTTCATGTCAATCGTGCCCTATGCGGGAACAAATCAAATTGGAACAGTGTCTTTCTACATGAACCATTTTGGAGACTGGAATAGTCCGTCAAGGTCATACATGGACAAGCTTCTTCACTTTCGTCCAGATCTACAGCGTCCAATGACATGCAGATATACAAATAGAACCTCTTTCTGGGATTATGAGAAAGATTCCAAGGACGGATTATATTACAGGTAATGAACACGTTTAGCCTTTACATGTACCTATTGTAAGGTAAAATGTAGTGTAACTTTAATTGGGGCCAAGACGCATGGAATTGTCTGTTCTATGGTCTTCTAGGGTAAAAACAATACATGCATATATAGCCTCTGGAATCCTGATAAAGGAAAAGTGGCCTTAATTCTTGTATTTACATTCATCCATCAGTTTTTGTCTCGCCTGCGACGAATAGTCGCGGAAGGCGAGACATAGGTATTACTTTCCGGCGACGGCGGCGGCGACGGCGGCGGCGACGGCGGCGGCGTAAACTTTTTTGTAAGACTTTTATGGACGATGAATTGCTTGAAAAGTATAATAGCTAGGCATCTGATATTTGGTATACAGACAGTTGAGGGTATGGTCTACGCAACTGTCGCCATGCCGTTTGACCCTGACCCCATTTTCACGCTCCAGTGATTCTGTGAACTTAGGTTTTTTTTCAGGCCATAAACATTTTTGTAAGACTTTTGTGGACGATCAATTGCTTGAAAAGTATAATAGCTAGGCATCTGATATTTGGTATACAGACAGTTGAGGGTATGGTCTACGCAACTGTCGCCATGCCGTTTGACCCTGACCCCATTTTCACGCTCCAGTGATTCTGTGAACTTAGGTTTTTTTTCAGGCCATAAACATTTTTGTAAGACTTTTGTGGACGATCAATTGCTTGAAAAGTATAATAGCTAGGCATCTGATATTTGGTATACAGACAGTTCAGGTTATGGTCTACGCAACTGTCACCATGCCGTGTGACCCTGACCTCATTTTCACGCTCCAGTGACTCTGTGAACTTAGGTCTTTTTTCAGGCTGTAAACTTTTTTGTAAGACATTTGTGGACGATGAATTGCTCGAAAAGTATAATAGCTAGGCATCTGATATTTAGTATACAGACAGTTCAGTATATGGTCTATGCAACTGTCACCATGCCGTGTGACCCTGACCTCATTTTCACGCTCCAGTGAATCTGTGAACTTGGGTCTTTTTCAGGCCGAAAAACTTTTTTGTAAGACTTTTATGGACGATGAATTGCTGGAAAGTTATAATAGCTAGGCATCTGATATTGGGTAAACAGACAGTTGCGGTTATGGACAACGCAACTGTCACCATGCCATGTGACCATGACCCCATTTTTACACTCCAGTGACTCTGTGAACTTAGGTCTTTTTTTCAGACAGAAAACTTTTTGTAATACTTGTGTGGACAATGGATTGCTTGAATAGTATAATAACTAGGCATCTGTTATTAGGTATACTGACACTTTTTGTGTTTATATCAAGAAATGAAAGCTTAGGTAGTTGATTTTAGCGATGGTGCCGGCAGGCGAGACATACTTTTAGTGGCCACACTTGTTACTACTTCTCGATCCACTGAATCGTGATCGCTTTGCAATGAGCTAGTAGGAGTCTCAGAGAAGACAGAATATTACAATTAAAATTAGCACTATCTGTAGTCTTGTTTCACCCTGAGTTCTATTCTTATTTTTGTCAAAAAACTTCTTTTTTATATTAGTACCGACACCCTTATCAACTAAATAAGACAAGATAACAGTCAAATTGCATGCTAAGCACATACATGTATTTGTAATTTTAAGAAGTAAAGCTTAATAATGATGAGCTGCATCCTTTTATTTTGTAGAAATTACGTAATTGGAACGTTAGCGCAGAAAGAAAGTTTGAACAAGTCACTCTCTGATTTTCTTATTAACATAATATCAAAACCCAAACAAGGCAGTTTAACTGGGTTCACTGGTATATTACTCGGAGGTAGGTCGTTAAAGGTTTGCTTTCTAAAACATATAGTTATTCAAATATTGGATCGAAAAACAAAATAAAAAATCTTCTATTCAGTCTACAGTGAGAAAAGTATGTCCTTTGTAGCAATCTTCTTAAAACATAAACTTCATATCAAAATGGGTAAAACAAAATAGAAATTAAACAAAGAGCTGGACGAACAAACTTTTTTCGATTTACAAAAGATGCAATTCACCGGCCATCGTTTACCGCTGGAAATATGAAGACAGTCCTTAAAATGAACGGTTTATGATTTTAACAAATAAAATAGAGGACAATAGGAGAAAATGATAGACAACACATTAGCATTAAATTAGTCTACCGTTTTTTCTTATTGTCCTTTACTTTGTTAAAAGTATGCACAGATAATTTTTAGACTATCTTCAGATTTCCTGTGTAATATCCCGTTCCAAATGGCAGCCAGTATTAAATGAAGGAAACAGGTTTAAAACAAAGATAGCCTCCGTTCTGTATAAACTTTATAAGTATTGGGTATTGCTTCCCCTTATACGGGGTTTGACAGCTCATAAGTCTTTATCACAAGTTTGTTCAAGTTATTCTCCCATGTTGGCTTTGTCGTTGTGACAACGAGTAAGCTGTTTCGGAATCATGGTAATATGGTCTAATATAGTCTGAAAGTCGTTGTCGCAATTCCATCAAAAGCCCAAGCGCTTCCATTTAGAAGGCAACTGGTAAAGTGTGAATCGTGTCTTAGTTTAAGTACGACAATCTGTTCCATTTATTTTGGCTTCGGTTCCGTTTTTTTTTTCTCAAACCTAGTTTACTATTGTCTTTTAAATTTTGTTTAGAGTGTCTCTGATGAGTCTCTATTGTACGAAGCACGCGACTGACGTGATGTAATATTCCAACAACAACAAAAAAACCAGTTTGAAAATGTATTTGCTGAAAACTTTTATTTAGAATAGTGAAAATGATAGTTAGCTAACCTATAACTTTGTTTTCCTTGTTAGGTAAAATGATGGATGTCGGGACAACAGAGACTTCAGTACACCCTGGTTTCCGGAGAGCACTTATTTCCGCGGGCGTTGGGGCAATGTGGGAAGGGGATGGGTCAACAGACGATGCCTTCTCTGATTTTATGATCGCTGAAAATGAAAAAATCCGAGTCTTAGGCGAGGGTAGTTATCCAAATGAGGCAACAGGGAAGAGTCCGACATGGAAGACGGACTTTTGGGGCAGTAATTATGCCCGCTTGGAACAAATCAAACGCCAGTGGGATCCTGATAATGTCTTCATGTGTAACCAGTGTGTGGGTTGGGATCATTTCAAAAACTAAGTCAACATTGTCTTGCCTTGTTGTTTATATTAATTTAATTGTTCTTTTAAGAAAGCAATTTTGTGGATAAAAACAGGGGTACAAAAGCAAACTGTTATTTGTCGGTGTACAGATTTTTGTGGGATGTGGTATCTAGTTCATAAAAAATTACAACGTTTGACTTCTTCACTTTCTTAATTTCTAATATATCAGCGTTTTGATAAAAGTCTTTGTTTATAAAATCCGTTTTATTTATTCAAATAATAAAAATATTGACTACATTTATTAAACACGAGGCTCCTGGACAAACTCCTCACAGTTCCAGTTCCCGTCCGTATTGGTCCGTACACTAATCCTGACCTATTTTTGTAGAGAAGGAAAAGCCTACCTCGAAGGAGTTTGGCTCCTTGAGCTTTAATCGCTCACCTGGTCCTCAAGCTTTTACGGCACTCTTATATGTCCCTTTAAAGGGTCATTATCTTACAGCTTAAAATCAATGGAGGCTTTTGTAGAGCTAAAGGTTTAAGCAAGCATCTACAATAGTTTTAATTCTAAAGGCCAAATTAAACATGGAAAAACGCAATTTCTTACTTTAAAGGTTCATAACTTTTCTAAGAAGTCATCTGACAACATCAGCCCTATGGAGAATTTTGTAGAGCTCAATCCTTTGAAGGCTTACTTTATTTAGTAATTAAACAAGTCGAAGAGCTTTTCTCTATCTACAACAGTGTTCATTTTATAGGCCAAAAAACATGGAATAATGCAAGTATAACTCAAATAAGGAGTTATCTGACAATTTCAACCTAATCGAGCTCAATCAGCTGAAGGTTTAATCAAGCAACAGCTTTTCTATTTCTGCAATAGTTTTTAGCCAAAAGCATTAAAACAACGCTATCTTTAAAGGGCCATGGTCCTATAAACGGTAATCTGGCAGCTTTGAGCCACTAGAGACTTGTAGAGCTCAATTAGCTAAATATTTAAAAGCAATCAACAGTTTTTTTTCTCTATCTACAATAAATTTCATTCTATAGGCAAAAAAAAAACAACACGAAAAAAAGAACTTTATACCTTTAAGGTTCATGACTCCGTTAACCAATGGCTTTTGATGCTGAAGATGGTAAGTTGCATCAAGATTTTTCTGTTTCTTATACTTTGTAATTTACAGACCAAAACAGTCGTCTGATCTATATTTAGCAATGACGGCCGTGATTTTTTTTTACAGAAAAAAACAAATTTTGGGAAAGACACCCTAAGGATCAATCATACCAGATTAATTAAATTCAATTCAATAATTTGAAAGATGATTTTTAAAAAATGTTAACAGAGGCAGTGATAGACGTCACGACGACGGACTCCAAGTGGTGATAAAAGTTTACTTGGACCGTTGAGAGGTTGATAGTTTGTTTCCAGTGGTTAATGTGTAATGGACAGATTTGGCATATTTTCGTTGTATTGTCACTTTGTGTATTATTCTTCATATTCATATAGATTTTGGCATTTTTCTGGTCACAGAGTAGATCTTGCCAGCAAGTAATTCTTGCCACCCGATTTTCAAACTTTTAGTGAAATTGTTTGGACAATTAAACCGTAAATGAAACTGGTCTAAAATAAGGACAACAATTGCCCTTAAAATGGGCTATTCCATGCCAATATTAGAGGAAATACAGCGAAATAATCAGCAACATGGCGATATCTGCTCTGTCTTTTATGGGTCTTGACTTCGAAACGCGCGGCGCGTCAGACAAAGACAAATTTATTACTTGGAACTTTGCTGTTATTTTTTCATATTTATCCCTCTGGTGTAGTCGCGTAAATGTTCACCTTGTCAACCGCTAAAAATGAGCAATTTTAAAATAAGATGATAACTGGTGTTTCTGGCTCATGCGGACAATGTACTGTAGGCACCAGATAGAGTAAGTTGAGCACCCTGCCCTTATGGTTGTTCTTGATTTTGTATGATTTATAATCAAAATTACTACGAAAATGAGAACCGTCATGTACATGCATTTATAGATAGGATAAATTATAAAAAAAAGGATAACAATATCATATAAATCACCTAAATTCAAGCCCCTTGGACTCGTGTGATATTTTAGTGTGAAAAAAATGAAGTCACATATTTAAACTTTGCATGAAAATCAACAGTTTTTTTTTGTCTCGCCTGCGACTTTAGTCGCTGAAGGCGAGACATAGGTATTAATTTCCGGCGGCGAAGGCGACGGCGTAAAATGTTTTGTAAGACTTTTGTGGAAAATGATTTACAAGAAAAAGTATAATAGCTAACCATCTACTATTTGGTATACAGACAGTTGGGGTTATGGTCTACGCAACTGGCACCATGCCGTTTGACCCTGACCCCTAAATCATAGTTCAGCGACTCTGTGAACTTGGATGTTTTTAGGACCAAAAAACCACTTTGTAAGACTTTTGTGGAAAACGAATTACAAGAAAAGTATAATAGCTAGGCATCTGATATTTGGCAGACAGACAGTTGGGGTTATGGTCTACGCAACTGGCACCATGCCGTTTGACCTTGACCCCAATTTCATGGTTCAGCGACTCTGTGAACTTAGATGTGTTTTTTTTACTTGACTCAAGCTAGCGAACAATTGTAGCGAACAATTAGGAGATAAATCTAAAAACCGAAAAACTACAAATTACCAAAACGTACCAAAAACCTTTAAATGTATAAAAGAGCTTCCACTAAGCTAAATGTATGTTTCTAATGAGGATGCAATTCATTTGCAATGAGTAAATCATATTACTGAACTTTTGAAAGCTAGCGAACAATTACAGCGAACATTTAGCGGGGAGGTCGACTTCTATTTAGGACGACCCACAGAAATTGCGCCACTATATGATTGCTGCCGTCGTATAGCCGACACGCAGGGCTACCTATCGACAATAACCGACTTAGGGCTTGTCGTGCAAAATTTGGGGGTTCGGGTAGGTTGAGGTTGGTACAGCGGTCCGGAGGGGGGTCGTACACTTAACTGCCTCTGATGATCTTCCACAGAGATTGCGCCACTATATGATTGCTGCCGTCGTATAGCCGACATGCAGGGCTACCTATCGACACTAACCGACATAGGGCTTGTCGTGCAAAATTTGGGGGTTTGGGTAGGTTGAAGTTGGTACAGCGGTCCGGAGGGGGTCCTACACTTAACTGACTCTGATGATCTTCCACAGAGATTGCGCCACTATATGATTGCTGCCGTCGTTAAGCCGACATGCAGGGCTACCTATCGACACTAGCCGACATAGGGCTTGTCGTGCAAAATTTGGGGGTTTGGGTAGGTTGAAGTTGGTACAGCGGTCCGGAGGGGGGTCCTACACTTAACTGCCTCTGATGATCTTCCACAGAGATTGCGCCACTATATGATTGCTGCCGTCGTATAGCCGACATGCAGGGCTACCTATCGACACTAACCGAAATAGGGCTTGTCGTGCAATATTTGGGGGTTTGGGTAGGTTGAAGTTGGTACAGCGGTCCGGAGGGGGGGTCCTACACTTAACTGCCTTTAATGATCTTCCACAGAGATTGCGCCACTATATGATTGCTGCCGTCGTATAGCCGACATGCAGGGCTACTTATCGACACTAACCGACATAGGGCTTGTGGTGCAAAATTTGGGGGTTTGGGTAGGTTGAAGTTGGTACAGCGGTCCGGAGGGTATCTTACACTTAACTGCCTCTGATGATCTTCCACAGAGATTGCACCACTATATGATTGCTGCCGTCGTATAGCCGACATGCAGGGCTACCTATCGACACTAACCGACTTAGGGCTTGTCGTGCAAAATTTGGGGGTTCGGGTAGGTTGAGGTTGGTACAGCGGTCCGGAGGGGGGTCCTACACTTAACTGCCTCTAATGATCTTCCACAGAGATTGCGCCACTATATGATTGCTGCCGTCGTATAGCCGACATGCAGGGCTACCTATCGACACTAACCGACATAGGGCTTGTCGTGCAAAATTTGGGGGTTTGGGTAGGTTGAAGTTGGTACAGCGGTCCGGAGGGGGTCCTACACTTAACTGACTCTGATGATCTTCCACAGAGATTGCGCCACTATATGATTGCTGCCGTCGTTAAGCCGACATGCAGGGCTACCTATCGACACTAGCCGACATAGGGCTTGTCGTGCAAAATTTGGGGGTTTGGGTAGGTTGAAGTTGGTACAGCGGTCCGGAGGGGGGTCCTACACTTAACTGCCTCTGATGATCTTCCACAGAGATTGCGCCACTATATGATTGCTGCCGTCGTATAGCCGACATGCAGGGCTACCTATCGACACTAACCGACATAGGGCTTGTCGTGCAATATTTGGGGGTTTGGGTAGGTTGAAGTTGGTACAGCGGTCCGGAGGGGGGGTCCTACACTTAACTGCCTCTAATGATCTTCCACAGAGATTGCGCCACTATATGATTGCTGCCGTCGTATAGCCGACATGCAGGGCTACCTATCGACACTAACCGACATAGGGCTTGTGGTGCAAAATTTGGGGGTTTGGGTAGGTTGAAGTTGGTACAGCGGTCCGGAGGGTATCTTACACTTAACTGCCTCTGATGATCTTCCACAGAGATTGCACCACTATATGATTGCTGCCGTCGTATAGCCGACATGCAGGGCTACCTATCGACACTAACCGACATAGGGTTTGTCGTGCAATATTTGGGGGTTTGGGTAGGTTGAAGTTGGAACAGCGGTCCGGAGGGGGAGTCCTACACTTAACTGCCTCTAATGATCTTCCACAGAGATTGCGCCACTATATGATTGCTGCCGTCGTATAGCCGACATGCATGGCTACCTATCGACACTAACCGACATAGGGCTTGTCGTGCAAAATTTAGGGGTTTAGGTAGGTTGAAGTTGGTACAGCGGTCCGGAGGGGGGTCCTACACTTAACTGCCTCTGATGATCTTCCACAGAGATTGTGCCACTATATGATTGCTGCCGTCGTATAGCCGACACGCAGGGCTACCTATCGACACTAACCGACATAGGGCTTGTCGTGCAAAATTTGGAGGTTTGGGTAGGTTGAAGTTGGTACAGCGGTCCGGAGGGGGGTCCTACATTTAACTGCCTATGATAATCTTCCACAGAGATTGCGCCACTATATGATTGCTGCCGTCGTATAGCCCACATGCAGGGCTACCTATCGACACTAACCGACAAAGGGCTTGTCGTGCAAAATTTGGGGGTTTGGGTAGGTTGAAGTTGGTACAGCGGTCCGGAGGGGGTCCTACACTTAACTGACTCTGATGATCTTCCACAGAGATTGCGCCACTATATGATTGCTGCCGTCGTATAGCCGACAGGCAGGGCAACCTATCGACACTAACCGACATAGGGCTTGTCGTGCAAAATTTGGGGGTTTGGGTAGGTTGAAGTTGGTACAGCGGTCCGGAGGGGGGTCCTACACTTAACTGACTCTGATGATCTTCCACAGAGATTGCGCCACTATATGATTGCTGCTGTCGTATAGCCGACATGCAGGGCTACCTATCGATACTAACCGACATAGGGCTTGTCGTGCAAAATTTGGGGGTTTGGGTAGGTTGAAGTTGGTACAGCGGTCCGGAGGGGGGTCCTACACTTAACTGCCTTTGATGATCTTCCACAGAGATTGCGCCACTATGTGATTGCTGCCGTCGTATAGCCGACATGCAGGGCCACCTATCGACACTAAGCGACATAAGGCTTGTCGTGCCAAATTTTGGGGTTTGGGTAGGTTGAAGTTGGTACAGCGGTCCGGAGGGGGGGTGTCCTACACTTAACTGCCTTTGATGATCTTCCACAGAGATTGCGCCACTATATGATTGCTGCCGTCGTATAACCGACATGCAGGGCTACCTTTCGACACTAACCGACATAGGGCTTGTCGTGCAAAATTTGGGGGTTTGGGTAGGTTGCAGTTGGTACAGCGGTCCGGAGGGGGGTCCTACACTTAACTGCCTTTGATGATCTTCCACAGAGATTGTGCCACTATACGATTGCTGCCGTCGTATAGCCGACATGCAGGGCTACCTATCGACACTAACCGACATAGGGCTTGTCGTGCAAAATTTTGGGGTTTGGGTAGGTTGAAGTTGGTACAGCGGTCCGGAGGGGGTCCTACACTTAACTGACTCTGATGATCTTCCACAGAGATTGCGCCACTATATGATTGCTGCTGTCGTATAGCCGACATGCAGGGCTACCTATCCACACTAAGCAACATAAGGCTTGTCGTGCAAAATGTTGGGGTTTGGGTAGGTTGAAGTTGGTACAGCGGTCCGGAAGGGGTTATACACTTAACTGCCTCTGATGATCTTCCACAGAGATTGCGCCACTATATGATTGCTGCTGTCGTATAGCCGACATGCAGGGCTACCTATCGACACTAACCGACATAGGGTTTGTCATGCAAAATTTGGGGGTTTGGGTAGGTTGAAGTTGGTACAGCGGTCCGAAGGGGGGGGGGGGGTCCTACACTTAACTGCCTATGATGATCTTCCACAGAGATTGCGCCACTATATGATTGCTGCCGTCGTATATCCCACTGGCAGGGCAACCTATCGACACTAACCGACATAGGGCTTGTCGTGCAAAATTCTGGGGTTTGGGTAGGTTGAAGTTGGAACAGCGGTCCGGAAGGGGTCATACACTTAACTGCCTCTGATGATCTTCCACAGAGATTGCGCCACTATATGATTGCTACCGTCGTATAGCCGACTTGCAGGGTTACCTATCGACACTAACCGACATAGGGCTTGTCGTGCAAAATTAGGGGGTTTGGGTAGGTTGAAGTTGGTACAGCGGTCCGGAGGGGGGTCCTACACTTAACTGCCTATGATGATCTTCCACAGAGATTGCGCCACTATATGATTGCTGCCGTCGTATAGCCCACATGCAGGGCTACCTATCGACACTAACCGACATAGGGCTTGTCGTGAAAAATCTGGGGGTTTGGGTAGGTTGAAGTTGGTACAGCGGTCCGGAAGGGGTCATACACTTAACTGCCTCTGATGATCTTCCACAGAGATTGCGCCACTATATGATTGCTACCGTCGTATAGCCAACATGCAGGGCTACCTATCGACACTAACCGACATAGGGTTTGTCGTGCAAAATTTGGGGGTTTGGGTAGGTTGAAGTTGGTACAGCGGTCCGAAGGGGGGGGGGGGGTCCTACACTTAACTGCCTATGATGATCTTCCACAGAGATTGCGCCACTATATGATTGCTGCCGTCGTATATCCCACTGGCAGGGCAACCTATCGACACTAACCGACATAGGGCTTGTCGTGCAAAATTTGGGGGTTTGGGTAGGTTGAAGTTGGTACAGCGGTCCGAAGGGGGGGGGGTCTTACACTTAACTGCCTATGATGATCTTCCACAGAGATTGCGCCACTATATGATTGCTGCCGTCGTATAGCCCACATGCAGGGCTACCTATCGACACTAACCGACATAGGGCTTGTCGTGAAAAATTTGGGGGTTTGGGTAGGTTGAAGTTGGTACAGCGGTCCGGAGGGGGTCCTACACTTAACTGACTCTGATGATCTTCCACAGAGATTGCGCCACTATATGATTGCTGCCGTCGTATATCCGACATGCAGGGCTACCTATCGACACTAACCGACATAGGGCTTGTCGTGCAAAATTTTGGGGTTTGGGTAGGTTGAAGTTGGTACAGCGGTCCGGAAGGGGTCATACACTTAACTGCCTCTGATGATCTTTCACAGAGATTGCGCCACTATATGATTGCTACCGTCGTATAGCCGACAGGCAGGGCTACCTATCGACACTAACCGACATAGGGCTTGTCGTGCAAAATTTTGGGGTTTGGGTAGGTTGAAGTTGGTACAGCGGTCCGGAGGGGGGGTCATACACTTAACTGCCTATGATGATCTTCCACAGAGATTGCGCCACTATATGATTGCTGCCGTCGTATAGCCGACAGGCAGGGCTACCTATCGACACTAACCGACCTAGGGCTTGTCGTGCAAAATTTGAGGGTTTGGGTAGGTTGAAGTTGGTACAGCGGTCCGGAGAGGGGGGTCCTACACTTAACTGCCTATGATGATCTTCCTAAGAGATTATATGATTTCTGCCGTCGTATAGCCGACTTGCAGGGCTACCTATCGACACTAACCGACATAGGGCTAACGTCATCCCGTTTTATTAAACCAGTTTTAACGAAATACCTATTGAAATATTTATTTTGTCTCTATGCAAGAATCTGAGGGAGATCCACAACTGATGCACAATATTTCCCTAACAACAACTCAAAATGAGTAAGATAGGAAACATGTTAATGGATCGGAATAGATAATAAATATATAAAGAATCATATGTGGGGTCAAAAGGTCACCATGCAATAGAACGTTGCCGGGCAATAGAATACCGGTACTTAGTATTTTTGGCCGGATTTCACTAGTGAAAATCCGGGTTATAAAATGGTGAATGTCGGGCGGGCGGGCGGAGAAAATACTTTCGTAACAGTTTTCTCAGCAACTACCAATCACAGCCTCAGCATGGGCTCATTTAACGTGGGAGTCGATTTCAGGTCTATCGCTTACCTACTTCATGGTAACCGACTTAGTTAATTTTTGACATTAATGTTCACTAATAGAAAATTTTCGTAACAGTTTTCTCAGCAATTACTAATCACAGCCTCTTGATATTTGGTATGCAGCATCAGCTTGGGCTCCCATAATGTGGGATTCGATTTCAGGTCTATCGCTCACCTACTTTCTGTTTTCCAACATAATTATTTTTTTTACATTAATATTTAATAATAGAAAATTTTCGTAACAGTTTCATCAGCAACTACTAATCGCAGCCTCTTGATATTTGGTATCCAGCATCAGCATGGGCTCTCATAATGTGGGATTCGATTTCAGGTCTGTGGCTCATATATTTCCTGTTAAACGAAATCCCGCCGTTTCTGTCTTTGACCCATTTTTCATTTTTATGGCCCGACCACATATGTTGATTGACCATATAGTTTTACCCTTGTTCGTCCGTACGTACGTACGTCTGTAACACTTTGGTTAAGTTCCATTTCTCCATACTAAATGTTTGGGATCAATGATGTTTCACCACTAGATGGGTCTTGTGTATGGCTACACCAACCCACTAGAAATTAGGTAACTGTGACCTATATTTTACGCATGAATAACTTTGGTTAAGTTCTTGGTGAAGTTCCATTATCGGATACTAGATGTTGGGGATCAATGATATTTCACCACTAAATGGGTCATGGGTAGGACTATACCACCAACTAGAAATTAGGTCACTGTGACCTAAATTTTATGCATATACGACTTTGGTTTAGTTCTTGGTTAAAGACCATAACCCAGGTTATACACATTAGGGGTCAATGATATTTCAAGATCGGGAGGGCCATCCTGTGGCTCATAGACACATTTTCTTGTTTGACAGAATTTTCTATTTCAAATTTAGTTTTAATATGACATGTACATGTACGCAGCATTCGTATCTGAAATAATAACCCTTTTAAAATCTTGTTCACCCCGACTTTTTTTTTTGTTGCTTATGCACCTTCATTTCTAATCCAAGATACCACTCACTTTCCTCATCTTAAATAATTCTAAAAAGTAGCTACAGACCTTAACCGACAATAATATATAAATGTGTTATGTGCATGTACATCTGAATTTGACCTATTTTTCTTCAACTGTTCAATTTTTTTTATCTCTGTATATTTTTGGTTTTAATGTGTACAAAGTAAGTAAACGCCAGTTTTGCAAGGCAAGACGACTTGCAGAACTGGAGTGGATTAAAAAACTCCAAACGGCTTACCCTCTGGGTATTAACGATAACATCATGGGACAAGGTAACATATCCAGATTTTATGAATTTAACGATCCCTCATAAAAGGAACAAGCGGTCGCATGTTAGGCGAATAAATCGTAATACCAGAATACAACATCGTACTTATATTTCCATTACTGATCTTGTTAAAATATTTAAAAACAATGGAAGACATCAATTGCTTTTGTAAACTGTGTTCTATACCTATTTCTAAACTAAACAATATTAAATTGGACTGTGAAACTATATCTCACGCCAGTCCCTTATCATAAGTGCATTCTGTTATTTTAAACTGTTTCCAAAAATTGATAGTCCTCTAGACCACATTCGACATTTTATCAAATTAACATATATTAATAGAGGACTTGATTTTATAAACATATCTAGCATATTCGTGGATCCAAAAATTAAAGATCTCATTCCACCTTATTTCTCTAATACTGAACCTCCTGTTGTATCTTATAAATATAAAAAACCTACACGTAACATTATTTTTAATTATACGTCAACCACTACTGATGAAGAACTGGATACGAACATTCCTTTGTCATGCGACTGTACTAATTCTGATTTTAAATATGTTCCTTGTGACCATGTTTTGTTACCGGTGACCTTACCATCGTCAAGGACCCAGAGGTAATAAATTTTCTGAAAAAGGGTAAAAAATTTAGACCCCCTCAAAGATCAATTGGAATTCTTGCTTCGATTGTATCAAAACTGCACTTCTCTCTCACTGTAAATCGTGGATCAAGAGAGAAGAAGCAGATACTAAATCTCTTGACAATTTTATAAATAACTTCATGTCAATTGTTAAAACTCAGAATAAATCATTTTCAGAACTCCTTTGTAGAATTTAGGCCAAATACATATCTAAAAAGAATTAAGTCAAAAATGCGTTCACTTGGTTCACAATACGTTTTCGTTCCCGCAGACAAAGCTGCCAATAATGTCGTTATCGTTTGACGAAAATATTACCTTGAAGTTTTGATGCAAGAAATCAAAAGCTCCAACACTTTTATTCACGTACAATCTACAGAATCTAGTATTATTGAGGATTATATTTTAAATACTACATCACTACGAGCCGCTCCTACATACAATAAACTACCTACAATGTACTAGATCCCTAAATTACACAAAAATCCTTATAAATCTCGTTTCATATCGGCTTCAAGTAAGTGTTCTCTCACTAACATTTCTAAAGTCCTTTCTCTTGCTTTGACTACTATGAAAGAATTTATTAATCGATACTGCGAAAAGGTATTTGAAAACAGTGGTATAAATCATTTTTGGAGTGTAAAAAATTCGCTCGATGTTTTAGACAAACTTCGCGCTTTTGAGGGTACTTACAATACAGTTGATAGCTACAATCCAGGGGCCAATTGAAAAACAGCGAGCAGCGACCACTGGTCACATTAAACGCTGCTGGCTGTTTTCCATTGTGGATGTTTTAAATTTACGTTTATATTGTAGGTTGTGTCGCGTACACTTATTCCACCTCTCATTTTCTTCTAAATTCATTAGAAAAAAACAACAAGAAGCTCACAGGAGCCTACATCGCTCTCCTCGTCCTTCGGCTATAAATGTCGCCTCTATGAGCTATAATAGCCCTTTAAGGGGTCATCGTAGAACTTCCACCCACTAAAGAATACGTTATCTGCAATACTCTTCATTCTGTAGTGCAAAACATGAAAAAAAAACGGCATATTTGACCCCTATGGTTAAGCTCCGACCCAATTAAGCCTTTCGGGAAGCTCAATGAGCAAAATGTTTAAGCAAGCAACAGCTTTTCTCTATCTGCAATAGTTTTTGATCGGGCAAAAACAGGAAAAAAATATGTTTGACCTTTAAAGGGCCATAACCTTTACAAGTGTCATCTGAAGTCTTTGGACCAATGGAGACTAAAACTAGGAGAGCCGGTGGTGTAGTGGTTAACGCGTCGGACTACTAACACCAAGGTTCGTGGTTCGATCCTCGTCCGGGGTGAAAATTTCATAAACCAATTTTCCGACTCTCTCTTGACACCATTTGCGAGGATGGTCTCAAGGAACGATGCTAGTCCTTCGCAAGGGACGAAAAAAGGTTGTCCCGTGTATGTGGAGAACAATACCCAATGCACGTTAAAGACCCCTTTGTAGAGTTCGATAAGAGTAGGCTCAATGGGGGCCGCTGCAAAGGCCACACTCGCAAACTGCTAGCTGGAGAGGATTTCACAGAAGCATTAAGCTTGTTTCCCAATCCAGGATAAATAAATATGTTTAAATTAAAATTAAATTAAAAATTAAATTAAATTCAAATTAACTAAATCTGTTATTTTAATAAATGACCTTAAATGAATGGCAGCAAAATTGGTCAAAATGCAATTTATAGATAAGTAATCTTATGCAATTTACCACACAAATGTATGATATAACCCAACAAAACAGTACTTCAAACTTACCAAAACCGAAGTCTAAACATGACCAAAACTGAAACCTCTGAAATGGTGATACAAATTACCGTTATGTTGTGTAAACTTTGATTTCATTAAGCAGTTGGTAGTACTCTAGCATCCTAAAGGTGTATTTAAAGGCGTCATTAAAGGAGAGATAATAAGACATATCAGAAATACAAGTGATGCAATACAGCTTCAAAAAATCATTTAAGTCTTCAAAATCAGACTTATACAGAGAGGTTATAAATCAACAGATATTGATGAAATAATACCAAATACAATGCATCTAAATAGAAATGATCTTTTACAAGATAAAATACGTACTAATATCAAAACCACAGTGTTGGTTACAAAGTTCAATCCAGCTATAAATCAATTAAAAAAAATATTAATCAAACATTGGCATGTATTGCAGAGCAATGAAAGATGCAAACAAATATTTAATAGGCTTCCTATGATCGCATACAAAAGAGGAAAAAACTTACAAGATTTGTTGAAAAAATAAACAACAATTCTAATAGAATTGAAAAGGTCATGACACGTTAGAACCACAAAACAATAAATGGGTTAATTGATTTAAATGATGTCTTGTCTAGCTGTATTAAAATAAAGAAGAATGATTTTGAGAACTGAAGATGGACCATAGATCATTCTTAAAGTTAATAAATATTTAATACAGTAAGGTCCGAAACACCATAAATAATACTCAGAATTTGAATAAAATTTCAAACATCAAAGTTAGAAGTACATTCTGAAAATACAGTATCATTAGCTCATGCAGATATAATGAAAAAGAAGAGATAACATACTGATTACAGATGTAATACTGCTATGTGACACATTGAACAATAATATGGAATACTATCCTAGATAGTGAAACTTGACCTCCAATATTGAAAATAAATTGAATATTTAATTGAGCAAAACAGAAAATGAGGACAAAGTCTTAGGCTGATCGGTGCAAAGATGGGATTTTGTGATTTTTTTTTATAAAGAACGTGGGTACACATTGCATGCTTTATCATAAGTTTGAAGTGTGTAATTAACTTATAATTTAGTTACAAAATGTATAACCCTTTTCGTCATAACTTTAAAACTGTTAATCATAGATGAACCAAACTTTCACATTTTATTGAAATCAATAAAAAAAATATAAAGAAGTATAATCGATAATACATCGCTTTATGTTTATTTACAATGCTAAGGTGTGTCATTTATGTGCGCATTGTAAACAATATCGATCGAAATAGGAACGAATTTAATCCACCAATTTTACGTGAATCCTTCACTGGACTTTCCTGATCGTCGTGAATCCACCTTACTATGGGTGGTAGAATAAGCGTTTTGCTTTGTATAAAATGTAGATAACATAAACGTATTGTGTTCAGTTTTGCATTCACGGTTCATATTATTTTAAGATATTCTTTTAATTTTCTTTTTTCTTTTCAAAGTTTATTCTAATTATAAATTTGATTACGGTCGGTCCATGCCTAATTGATGACAATTTTCCTTTGTCCACTTGAATCAGAATGGTTCATTTCTTCTGTAACTTTGTACAGGGATTTTGTGTATTTCCTTTAAGATGGTGTTACATGAACGTGTTATTGAATACGAACACTTGGGTGTAACAACAATGATAGCACAAAATCCCGGACCTACACATAATTTTTAAAATATATATATACCCCGCCCCCCCCCCAAAAAAAACCCCAACCTATTCATGCTTATAGCTTTTATATATGACGACTTGCTGAATTAAAATGTTTGCATTTTTGTCAGCAACTTGGTACAGTATAATAACTTATCGATAAAGAAATGAAACAAAAAGCTAAATGCACGAGGGTTAAATGAATTAGTAAGCGAGTTCGATTAATACTGTAATTCACTCCGTGAATATCTACAAATTTATTAAACTCGGAAATCACGATGTTTCATCTATATCTATATAACAAACACACCTCGCCAAAAGTTAAGCAACACCAACTTTTTAAAACAAAAATCATTTTATGCTTTGAAATATTCGCATAATAAGAAATGATGGAAAATAAAAAAAAGTAATCACTTCAATGTATTCACTCTAATTGTGAAATGTACTAAATATGTTTAATAAGAAAGGTTTGAAAATCATGAAAATCCAACTTTTTGAAAATGGTATAAAAACTAAGATAAAATAGCGCTTAAAAAGTTTAACTTTCAATATCAATTGTAGACTTATAACAACTTATCAATGCATAAAATGTTTGCAAACATGACAAATTATCACTTTACAACCAAAAATACTGGTTTCAAGTTCAAGTTGCATCCACTGTCGTCAACAAAGGGACTTAATCAGTTTTTACCATAAAAAGTAAAATAAAACGCTAAAAAAGCAAAATTTGTGCAAACGTGTTAGATTTTTTTCTAAAACAAATTCAATGCTTTTCCTAACCATAAAACACATTTTTAAACCTAAAAGATGTCACTAAAGCATTTCAATTGTTTGAATTCCTACTAGAACATATCCGTAAGAAGGGTGTTGGATACTTAAATCTGTTATTGTACATGTCATGAAAATAGGCAATTCCTACATGTAGGTTCTTATGTGAGGGAAAACTTTACCATTGGTGTAAGTTACCACTCGACCCCAAAAGGTTTAGATCATCGTTGTTTATGATCATTGGGTTTTAAACCTATCAAAAAAATTGTGCATGTTCTCAATCTGCCCAAAATGCATTTCTTAAACGGCAATTTCATATCTGTTTGGCATGTTGTTATCTGTTTAAATTAATTTTAACTTAATTGTTTAAAAACACGCCTACATGCAATGTATCTTGGAAATATTGTCCGACATGGAGCGAAACATATCAGTCAGTGTGATGTGTGTGACAAGTCTTGTTATCGGAACCCTGAACATAAAAAAGCACACTTTTATTTTTTGGTTTTAGTAAAGACCAACTCTCTGTTTTCTATAGTATACTTGTGTTAAAGCCATTAAAGCTATATATTGAATCTCTGAATTCTAAGTACCACAGCGGATGGAGAAAGTAAGATCAAAACTCCTGGTAGCTTTTCTTAGCTGAAAGTATGAGCAAGATGTACCTATTGTTGTCTAGTTAATTTAAAGGATTGAAAGTGCCTTTCGTTTATGTTTTATTAATTTCATGTGAAACTGGTTCAATCACGTGCAACACAAACATTTTTTTTCTCACTTCAATCTTTAAGAGACACAGATATCCTAGATGCATTTTACACATATTGCATGCATAGGCAATACAGAAAGTGTCTAAAAAGCATAAAACAAGTGTGGCCACTAAAAGTATGTCTCGCCTGCCGGCACCATCACTTAAATCAACTACCCAAGCTTTCATTTCTTGATATAAACACAAAAAGTGTCTGTATACCCAATATCAGACGCCTAGCTATCATACTTTTCAAGCAATTCATTGTTCATAAAAGTATCACAAAAAGTTCACAGAGTCACTAGAGCGTGAAAACGGGGTCACACGGCATGGTAACAGATGCGTAGATGATAACCTCAACTGTCTATATACCCAATATCAGATGCGAAGCTATTATACTTTTTAGGGAATTCATTGTCCACAAAAGTCTTACATAAAGTTTACGACCTGAAAAAAGAGTTAAGTTCTCAGAGTTATTGCAGCGTGAAAAATGGGTCAGGGCCACACCACATGATGCCAGTTATATAGAACATAACCTGAACTGTCTCTTTACCCAATATCAGAAGCCTAGCTATTATCCTTTTCAAGCAATTTATTGTCAAAAAAGGTCTTAAAAAAGATTACGGCCTGAAAAAAGACCTAAGTTCGCAGAGTCACTGAAGCGTGAAAATGAGGTCAAGGTCACACGGCATGGTGACAGTTGCATAGACCACAGCATGAACTGTCTGTATACCTAATATCAGATGCCTAGCTATTATATTTTTCAAGCAATTCATTTTGTCTACAAAAGTCTTACAAAAAATTAAAGCTGCCGCCGCTATATGTTTCGCCTTTCGCGACTACTCGTCGAAGGCGAGACAAAAAAATATCCCTTGGTTGAAAAAAAATACAGTACAAGAACAAGAAAATTTTCATTGGCAGAAAGTAATAATACGTACAATGTATTTTTGATTAAATGTACATGTATAAAGACCCTTCATTTGGCAGTTCAAAAAATCAGAAACAATCCATATACTAGTAACTTGTTTAATTCGGGGTATAAGATAAAACAGCTAAGTATTTATTTTAAAATCCAATAGCATATCAGGCATTGATGCGATATATAATCAACTACTATATTATGTCACACAATTCCATCAAAATTTCACCAAATCGTTTTAGCAGTTTTTTGAATAATTGTTAACGGACAACAGACGACGACGACGACGACGACGACAGAATTACCGTTGGTACCGAATACTTGGAAGTAACATAAGAAATAAAAAAAATCAAAATTTCTAAAATTCTCTATCATGTAGAGTTATTCACAATGGACAAGAAATAAAAAAAAAGACTAAATAATTTGCATTACGTATGAGGAGAAAAAAACTACGTGATGACTAAGACAAGTTAGGAGGACACATGGTCCAACTGACAGTGGTGCAACAATGATTTGTTTTTTAAATAACAAAAATAAAGATTTTGAAATAGTAAAAAGATAAACCTAAATCACATGAAATTGAAACTTCGTTCAAGTATTTTTTCACATAATAACTCTCTTGCGGATCTCGAAGAATGCACCATCAATAAATATCTACAGATGACGTCACTTAATATTCTTCATGTCATACGAATATAGTTCTAAAAGAATCCCAAGAAGAGAAACCGGTTTCCGACAAGCCCTATGTCGGTGAGTGTCGAAAGGTAGCCCTGCATGTGGGCTATACGACGGCAGCAATCATATAGTGGCGCAATCTCTGTGGAAGATCATCAGAGGCAGTTAAGTGTAGGACCCCCTCCGGACAGCTGTACCAACTTCAACCTACCCAAACCCCAAAATTTTGCACGACAAGCCCTATGTCGTTTAGTGTCGATAGGTAGCCCTGCATGTGGGCTATACGACAGCAGCAATCATATAGTGGCAAATCTCTGTGGAAGATCATCAGAGGCAGTTAAGTGTAGGACCCCCCTCCGGACCGCTGTACCAAATTCAACCTACCCAAACCCCCAAATTTTGCACGACAAGCCCTGTGTCGGTTGGTGTCGATAGGTAGCCCTGCATGTGGGCTATACGACGGCAGCAATCATATAGTGGCGCAATCTCTGTGGAAGATCATCAGAGGCAGTTAAGTGTAGGACACCCTGCGGACCGCTGTACCAACTTCAACCTACCCAAACCCCCAAATTTTGCACGACAAGCCCTATGTCGGTTAGTGTCGATAGGTAGCCCTGCGTGTCGGCTATACGACAGCAGAAATTATGTAGAGGCGCAATCTCTGTGGAAGATCATCAGAGGCAGTTAAGTGTAGGACCCCCTCCGGACCGCTGTACCAACTTCAACCTACCCAAACCCCCAAATTTTGCACGACAAGCCCTATGTCGGTTAGTGTCGATAGGTAGCCCTGCATGTCGGCTATATGACGGCAGCAATCATATAGTGGCGCAATCTCTGTGGAAGATCATCAGAGGCAGTTAAGTGTAGGACCCCCTCCGGACCGCTGTACCAACTTCAACCTACCCAAAACCCCAAATTTTGCACGACAAGCCCTATGTCGGTTAGTGTCGATAGGTAGCCCTGCATGTGGGCTATACGACAGCAGCAATCATATAGTGGCGAATCTCTGTGGAAGATCATCAGAGGCAGTTAAGTGTAGGACCCCCCTCCGGACCGCTGTACCAACTTCAACCTACCCAAACCACAAAATTTTGCACGACAAGCCCTATGTCGGTTAGTGTCGATAGGTAGCCCTGCAAGTCGGCTATACGACGGCAGCAATCATATAGTGGCGCAATCTCTGTGGAAGATCATTAGAGGCAGTTAAGTGTAGGACCCCCCTCCGGACCGCTGTACCAACTTCAACCTACCCAAACCCACAAATATTGCACGACAAGCCCTATGTCGGTTAGTGTCGATAGGTAGCCCTGCATGTCGGCTATACGACGGCAGCAATCATATAGTGGCGCAATCTCTGTGGAAGATCATCAGAGGCAGTTAAGTGTAGGACCCCCCTCCGGACCGCTGTACCAACTTCAACCTACCCAAACCCCCAAATTTTGCACGACAAGCCCTATGTCGGTTAGTGTCGATAGGTAGCCCTGCATGTCGGCTATACGACAGCAGCAATCATATAGTGGCGCAATCTCTGTGGAAGATCATCAGAGGCAGTTAAGTGTAGGACACCCCTCCGGACCGCTGTACCAACTTCAACCTACCCAAACCCCCAAAGTTTGCACGACAAGCCCTATGTCGGTTAGTGTCGATAGGTAGCCCTGCATGTCGGCTATATGACGGCAGCAATCATATAGTGGCGCAATCTCTGTGGAAGATCATCAGAGTCAGTTAAGTGTAGGACCCCCCTCCGGACCGCTGTACCAACTTCAACCTACCGAAACCCCCAAATTTTGCACGACAAGCTCTATGTCGGTTAGTGTCGATAGGTAGCCCTGCGTGTCGGCTATACGACGGCAGCAATCATATAGTGGCGCAATCTCTGTGGAAGATCATCAGAGGCAGTTAAGTGTAGGACCCCCCTCCGGACCGCTGTACCAACTTCAACCTACCCAAACCCCCAAATTTTGCACGACAAGCCCTATGTCGGTTAGTGTCGATAGGTAGCCCTGCATGTCGGCTATACGACGGCAGCAATCATATAGTGGTGCAATCTCTGTGGAAGATCATTAGAGGCAGTTAAGTGTAGGACCCCCCCCTCCGGACCGCTGTACCAAATTCAACCTACCCAAAACCCCAAATATTGCACGACAAGCCCTATGTCGGTAAGTGTCGATAGGTAGCCCTGCATGTCGGCTATACGACGGCAGCAATCATATAGTGGCGCAATCTCTGTGGAAGATCATCAGAGGCAGTTAAGTGTTGGACCCCCTCCGGACCGCTGTACCAACTTCAACCTACCCAAACCCCCAAATTTTGCACGACAAGCCCTATGTCGGTTAGTGTCGATAGGTAGCCCTGCATGTCGGCTATACGACGGCAGCAATCATATAGTGGCGCAATCTCTGTGGAAGATCATTAGAGGCAGTTAAGTGTAGGACCCCCCTCCGGACCGCTGTACCAACTTCAACCTACCCAAACCCACAAATATTGCACGACAAGCCCTATGTCGGTTAGTGTCGATAGGTAGCCCTGCATGTCGGCTATACGACGGCAGCAATCATATAGTGGCGCAATCTCTGTGGAAGATCATCAGAGGCAGTTAAGTGTAGGACCCCCCTCCGGACCGCTGTACCAACTTCAACCTACCCAAACCCCCAAATTTTGCACGACAAGCCCTATGTCGGTTAGTGTCGATAGGTAGCCCTGCATGTCGGCTATACGACAGCAGCAATCATATAGTGGCGCAATCTCTGTGGAAGATCATCAGAGGCAGTTAAGTGTAGGACACCCCTCCGGACCGCTGTACCAACTTCAACCTACCCAAACCCCCAAAGTTTGCACGACAAGCCCTATGTCGGTTAGTGTCGATAGGTAGCCCTGCATGTCGGCTATATGACGGCAGCAATCATATAGTGGCGCAATCTCTGTGGAAGATCATCAGAGTCAGTTAAGTGTAGGACCCCCCTCCGGACCGCTGTACCAACTTCAACCTACCCAAACCCCAAAATTTTGCACGACAAGCCCTATGTCGGTTAGTGTCGATAGGTAGCCCTGCATGTCGGCTATACGACGGCAGCAATCGTATAGTGGCGCAATCTCTGTGGAAGATCATCAAAAGCAGTTAAGTGTAGGACCCCCCTCCGGACCGCTGTACCAACTTCAACCTACCCAAACCCCCAAATTTTGCACGACAAGCCCTATGTAGGTTAGTGTCGATAGGTAGCCCTGCATGTGGGCTATACGATGGCAGCAATCATATAGTGGCGCAATCTCTGTGGAAGATCATCAGAGGCAGTTAAGTGTAGGACCCCCCTCCGGACCGCTGTACCAACTTCAACCTACCCAAACCCCCAAATTTGGCACGACAAGCCCTATGTCGGTTAGTGTCGATAGGTAGCCCTGCGTGTCGGCTATACGACGGCAGCAATCGTATAGTGGCGCAATCTCTGTGGAAGATCATCAAAGGCAGTTAAGTGTAGGACCCCCCTCCGGACCGCTGTACCAACTTCAACCTACCCAAACCCCCAAATTTTGCACGACAAGCCCTATGTCGGTTAGTGTCGATAGGTAGCCCTGTATGTGGGCTATACGATGGCAGCAATCATATAGTGGCGAAATCTCTGTGGAAGATCATCAGAGGCAGTTAAGTGTAGGACCCCCCTCCGGACCGCTGTACCAACTTCAACCTACCGAAACCCCCAAATTTTGCACGACAAGCTCTATGTCGGTTAGTGTCGATAGGTAGCCCTGCGTGTCGGCTATACGACGGCAGCAATCATATAGTGGCGCAATCTCTGTGGAAGATCATCAGAGGCAGTTAAGTGTAGGACCCCCCTCCGGACCGCTGTACCAACTTCAACCTACCCAAACCCCCAAATTTTGCACGACAAGCCCTATGTCGGTTAGTGTCGATAGGTAGCCCTGCATGTCGGCTATACGACGGCAGCAATCATATAGTGGTGCAATCTCTGTGGAAGATCATTAGAGGCAGTTAAGTGTAGGACCCCCCCCTCCGGACCGCTGTACCAACTTCAACCTACCCAAAACCCCAAATATTGCACGACAAGCCCTATGTCGGTAAGTGTCGATAGGTAGCCCTGCATGTCGGCTATACGACGGCAGCAATCATATAGTGGCGCAATCTCTGTGGAAGATCATCAGAGGCAGTTAAGTGTTGGACCCCCTCCGGACCGCTGTACCAACTTCAACCTACCCAAACCCCCAAATTTTGCACGACAAGCCCTATGTCGGTTAGTGTCGATAGGTAGCCCTGCATGTCGGCTATACAACGGCAGCAATCAGATAGTGGCGCAATCTCTGTGGAAGATCATCAAAGGCAGTTAAGTGTAGGACCCCCCTCCGGACCGCTGTACCAACTTCAACCTACCCAAACCCCAAAATTTTGCACGACAAGCCCTATGTCGGTTAGTGTCGATAGGTAGCCCTGCATGTCGGCTATACGACGGCAGCAATCATATAGTGGTGCAATCTCTGTGGAAGATCATCAGAGGCAGTTAAGTGTAGGACCCCCCTCCGGATCGCTGTACCAACTTCAACCTACCCAAACCCCCAAATTTTGCACGACAAGCCCTATGTCGGTTAGTGTCGATAGGTAGCCCTGCATGTCGGCTATACGACGGCAGCAATCATAAAGTGGAGCAATCTCTGTGGAAGATCATTAGAGGCAGTTAAGTGTAGGACCCCCCTCCGGACCGCTGTACCAACTTCAACCTACCCAAACCCCCAAATATTGCATGACAAGCCCTATGTCGGTTAGTGTCGATAGGTAGCCCTGCATGTCGGCTATACGACGGCAGCAATCATATAGTGGCGCAATCTCTGTGGAAGATCATTAGAGGCAGTTAAGTGTAGGACCCCCCCTCCGGACCGCTGTACCAACTTCAACCTACCCAAACCCCCAAATATTGCACGACAAGCCCTATGTCGGTTAGTGTCGATAGGTAGCCCTGCGTGTCGGCTATATGACGCCAGCAATCATATAGTGGCGCAATCTCTGTGGAAGATCATCAGAGCCAGTTAAGTGTAGGACCCCCCTCCGGACCGCTGTACCAACTTCAACCTACCCAAACCCCAAAATTTTGCACGACAAGCCCTATGTCGGTTAGTGTCGATAGGTAGCCCTGCATGTCGGCTATACGACGGCAGCAATCGTATAGTGGCGCAATCTCTGTGGAAGATCATCAAAAGCAGTTAAGTGTAGGACCCCCCTCCGGACCGCTGTACCAACTTCAACCTACCCAAACCCCCAAATTTTGCACGACAAGCCCTATGTAGGTTAGTGTCGATAGGTAGCCCTGCATGTGGGCTATACGATGGCAGCAATCATATAGTGGCGCAATCTCTGTGGAAGATCATCAGAGGCAGTTAAGTGTAGGACCCCCCTCCGGACCGCTGTACCAACTTCAACCTACCCAAACCCCCAAATTTGGCACGACAAGCCCTATGTCGGTTAGTGTCGATAGGTAGCCCTGCGTGTCGGCTATACGACGGCAGCAATCGTATAGTGGCGCAATCTCTGTGGAAGATCATCAAAGGCAGTTAAGTGTAGGACCCCCCTCCGGACCGCTGTACCAACTTCAACCTACCCAAACCCCCAAATTTTGCACGACAAGCCCTATGTCGGTTAGTGTCGATAGGTAGCCCTGTATGTGGGCTATACGATGGCAGCAATCATATAGTGGCGAAATCTCTGTGGAAGATCATCAGAGGCAGTTAAGTGTAGGACCCCCCTCCGGACCGCTGTACCAACTTCAACCTACCCAAACCCCCAAATTTTGCACGACAAGCTCTATGTCGGTTAGTGTCGATAGGTAGCCCTGCGTGTCGGCTATACGACGGCAGCAATCATATAGTGGCGCAATCTCTGTGGAAGATCATCAGAGGCAGTTAAGTGTAGGACCCCCCTCCGGACCGCTGTACCAACTTCAACCTACCCAAACCCCCAAATTTTGCACGACAAGCCCTATGTCGGTTAGTGTCGATAGGTAGCCCTGCATGTCGGCTATACGACGGCAGCAATCATATAGTGGTGCAATCTCTGTGGAAGATCATTAGAGGCAGTTAAGTGTAGGACCCCCCCCCCCTTCGGACCGCTGTACCAACTTCAACCTACCCAAAACCCCAAATATTGCACGACAAGCCCTATGTCGGTAAGTGTCGATAGGTAGCCCTGCATGTCGGCTATACGACGGCAGCAATCATATAGTGGCGCAATCTCTGTGGAAGATCATCAGAGGCAGTTAAGTGTTGGACCCCCTCCGGACCGCTGTACCAACTTCAACCTACCCAAACCCCCAAATTTTGCACGACAAGCCCTATGTCGGTTAGTGTCGATAGGTAGCCCTGCATGTCGGCTATACGACGGCAGCAATCATATAGTGGCGCAATCTCTGTGGAAGATCATCAAAGGCAGTTAAGTGTAGGACCCCCCTCCGGACCGCTGTACCAACTTCAACCTACCCAAACCCCAAAATTTTGCACGACAAGCCCTATGTCGGTTAGTGTCGATAGGTAGCCCTGCATGTCGGCTATACGACGGCAGCAATCTTATAGTGGTGCAATCTCTGTCGAAAATCATCAGAGGCAGTTAAGTGTAGGACCCCCCTCCGGACCGCTGTACCAACTTCAACCTACCCAAACCCCCAAATTTTGCACGACAAGCCCTATGTCGGTTAGTGTCGATAGGTAGCCCTGCATGTCGGCTATACGACGGCAGCAATCATAAAGTGGAGCAATCTCTGTGGAAGATCATTAGAGGCAGTTAAGTGTAGGACCCCCCTCCGGACCGCTGTACCAACTTCAACCTACCCAAACCCCCAAATATTGCACGACAAGCCCTATGTCGGTTAGTGTCGATAGGTAGCCCTGCATGTCGGCTATACGACGGCAGCAATCATATAGTGGCGCAATCTCTGTGGAAGATCATCAGAGCGGTTAAGTGTAGGACCCCCCTCCGGACCGCTGTACCAACTTCAACCTACCCAAACCCCCAAATTTTGCACGACAAGCCCTATGTCGGTTAGTGTCGATAGGTAGCCCTGCATGTCGGCTATACGACGGCAGCAATCATATAGTGGCGCAATCTCTGTGGAAGATCATTAGAGGCAGTTAAGTGTAGGACCCCCCCTCCGGACCGCTGTACCAACTTCAACCTACCCAAACCCCCAAATATTGCACGACAAGCCCTATGTCGGTTAGTGTCGATAGGTAGCCCTGCATGTCGGCTATACGACGACAGCAATCATATAGTGGTGCAATCTCTGTGGAAGATCATCAGAGGCAGTTAAGTGTAGGACCCCCCTCCGGACCGCTGTACCAACTTCAACCTACCCAAACCCCCAAATTTTGCACGACAAGCCCTATGTCGGTTAGTGTCGATAGGTAGCCCTGCATGTCGGCTATACGACGGCAGCAATCATAAAGTGGAGCAATCTCTGTGGAAGATCATTAGAGGCAGTTAAGTGTAGGACCCCCCTCCGGACCGCTGTACCAACTTCAACCTACCCAAACCCCCAAATATTGCACGAGAAGCCCTATGTCGGTTAGTGTCGATAGGTAGCCCTGCATGTCGGCTATACGACGGCAGCAATCATATAGTGGCGCAATCTCTGTGGAAGATCATCAGAGGCAGTTAAGTGTAGGACCCCCCTCCGGACCGCTGTACCAACTTCAACCTACTCAAACCCCCAAATTTTGCACGACAAGCCCTATGTCGGTTAGTGTCGATAGGTAGCCCTGCATGTCGGCTATACGACGGCAGCAATCATATAGTGGCGCAATCTCTGTGGAAGATCATTAGAGGCAGTTAAGTGTAGGACCCCCCCTCCGGACCGCTGTACCAACTTCAACCTACCCAAACCCCCAAATATTGCACGACAAGCCCTATGTCGGTTAGTGTCGATAGGTAGCCCTGCATGTCGGCTATACGACGGCAGCAATCATATAGTGGCGCAATCTCTGTGGAAGATCATCAGAGGCAGTTAAGTGTTGGACCCCCCTCCGGACCGCTGTACCAACTTCAACCTACCCAAACCCCCAAATTTTGCACGAGAAGCCCTATGTCGGTTAGTATCGATAGGTAGCCCTGCATGTCGGCTATACGACGGCAGCAATCAGATAGTGGCGCAATCTCTGTGGAAGATCATCAAAGGCAGTTAAGTGTAGGACCCATCTCCGGACCGCTGTACCAACTTCAACCTACCCAAACCCCCAAATTTTGCACGACAAGCTCTATGTCGGTTAGTGTCGATAGGTAGCCCTGCATGTCGGCTATACGACGGCAGCAATCATATAGTGGCGCAATCTCTGTGGAAGATCATCAGAGGCAGTTAAGTGTAGGACCCCCCTACGGACCGCTGTACCAATTTCAACCTACCCAAACCCCCAAATTTTGCACGACAAGCCCTATGTCGGTTAGTGTCGATAGGTAGCCCTGCATGTCGGCTATACGACGGCAGCAATCATAAAGTGGAGCAATCTCTGTGGAAGATCATTAGAGGCAGTTAAGTGTAGGACCCCCCCTCCGGACCGCTGTACCAACTTCAACCTACCCAAACCCCCAAATATTGCACGACAAGCCCTATGTCGGTTAGTGTCGATAGGTAGCCCTGCATGTCGGCTATACGACGGCAGCAATCATATAGTGGCGCAATCTCTGTGGAAGATCATCAGAGGCAGTTAAGTGTAGGACCCCCTCCGGACCGCTGTACCAACTTCAACCTACCGAAACGCCAAATTTTGCACGACAAGCCCTATGTCAGTTAGTGTCGATAGGTAGCCCTGCATGTCGGCTATACGACGGCAGCAATCATATAGTGGCGCAATCTCTGTGGAAGATCATCAGAGCGGTTAAGTGTAGGACCCCCCTCCGGACCGCTGTACCAACTTCAACCTACCCAAACCCCCAAATTTTGCACGACAAGCCCTATGTCGGTTAGTGTCGATAGGTAGCCCTGCATGTCGGCTATACGACGGCAGCAATCATATAGTGGCGCAATCTCTGTGGAAGATCATTAGAGGCAGTTAAGTGTAGGACCCCCCCTCCGGACCGCTGTACCAACTTCAACCTACCCAAACCCCCAAATATTGCACGACAAGCCCTATGTCGGTTAGTGTCGATAGGTAGCCCTGCATGTCGGCTATACGACGACAGCAATCATATAGTGGTGCAATCTCTGTGGAAGATCATCAGAGGCAGTTAAGTGTAGGACCCCCCTCCGGACCGCTGTACCAACTTCAACCTACCCAAACCCCCAAATTTTGCACGACAAGCCCTATGTCGGTTAGTGTCGATAGGTAGCCCTGCATGTCGGCTATACGACGGCAGCAATCATAAAGTGGAGCAATCTCTGTGGAAGATCATTAGAGGCAGTTAAGTGTAGGACCCCCCTCCGGACCGCTGTACCAACTTCAACCTACCCAAACCCCCAAATATTGCACGAGAAGCCCTATGTCGGTTAGTGTCGATAGGTAGCCCTGCATGTCGGCTATACGACGGCAGCAATCATATAGTGGCGCAATCTCTGTGGAAGATCATCAGAGGCAGTTAAGTGTAGGACCCCCCTCCGGACCGCTGTACCAACTTCAACCTACTCAAACCCCCAAATTTTGCACGACAAGCCCTATGTCGGTTAGTGTCGATAGGTAGCCCTGCATGTCGGCTATACGACGGCAGCAATCATATAGTGGCGCAATCTCTGTGGAAGATCATTAGAGGCAGTTAAGTGTAGGACCCCCCCTCCGGACCGCTGTACCAACTTCAACCTACCCAAACCCCCAAATATTGCACGACAAGCCCTATGTCGGTTAGTGTCGATAGGTAGCCCTGCATGTCGGCTATACGACGGCAGCAATCATATAGTGGCGCAATCTCTGTGGAAGATCATCAGAGGCAGTTAAGTGTTGGACCCCCCTCCGGACCGCTGTACCAACTTCAACCTACCCAAACCCCCAAATTTTGCACGAGAAGCCCTATGTCGGTTAGTATCGATAGGTAGCCCTGCATGTCGGCTATACGACGGCAGCAATCAGATAGTGGCGCAATCTCTGTGGAAGATCATCAAAGGCAGTTAAGTGTAGGACCCATCTCCGGACCGCTGTACCAACTTCAACCTACCCAAACCCCCAAATTTTGCACGACAAGCTCTATGTCGGTTAGTGTCGATAGGTAGCCCTGCATGTCGGCTATACGACGGCAGCAATCATATAGTGGCGCAATCTCTGTGGAAGATCATCAGAGGCAGTTAAGTGTAGGACCCCCCTACGGACCGCTGTACCAACTTCAACCTACCCAAACCCCCAAATTTTGCACGACAAGCCCTATGTCGGTTAGTGTCGATAGGTAGCCCTGCATGTCGGCTATACGACGGCAGCAATCATAAAGTGGAGCAATCTCTGTGGAAGATCATTAGAGGCAGTTAAGTGTAGGACCCCCCCTCCGGACCGCTGTACCAACTTCAACCTACCCAAACCCCCAAATATTGCACGACAAGCCCTATGTCGGTTAGTGTCGATAGGTAGCCCTGCATGTCGGCTATACGACGGCAGCAATCATATAGTGGCGCAATCTCTGTGGAAGATCATCAGAGGCAGTTAAGTGTAGGACCCCCTCCGGACCGCTGTACCAACTTCAACCTACCGAAACGCCAAATTTTGCACGACAAGCCCTATGTCAGTTAGTGTCGATAGGTAGCCCTGCATGTCGGCTATACGACGGCAGCAATCATATAGTGGCGCAATCTCTGTGTGTCGTCCTAAATAGAAGTCGACCTCCCTGCTAAATGTTCGCTGTAATTGTTCGCTAGCTTTCAAAAGTTCAGTAATATGATTTACTCATTGCAAATGAATTGCATCCTCTTTAGAAACATACATTTAGCTAAGTGGAAGCTGTTTTATACATTTAAAGGTTTTTGGTACGTTTTGGTAATTTGTAGTTTTTCGGTTTTTAGATTTATCTCCTAATTGTTCGCTACAATTGTTCGCTAGCTTGAGTCAAGTGTTTTTTTTACCAAAAAACCCTTTGTAAGACTTTTGTGGAAAATGAATTACAAGAAAAGTATAATAGCTAGCCACCTCATATCTGGTTTACAGGCAGTTCGGGTTATGGTCTATGCAACTGGTCCCATGCCATTTGACCCTGGCCCCATTTTTATGGTTCAGAGACTCTGTGAACTTAGTTTGAGGTTATTTTTGGGGGAAAAATACTTCTTTGTAAGACTTTTGCAGTAAATAAATTAAGTGAAAAGTATAATAGCCAGGCATCTGATATTTGGTATACAAACATTAAGGGCTATGGTCTATGCAACTGGCGCCATGCCGATTGACCCTGGCCCAATTTTCATGGCTCAGTGACTCTGTGGACTTAGATGATTTTGGGATCGGTGCACTTCATTTGATAATTAAATCTTTTGTTGAAAATAAATTAAGTTAAAAGTTATTATATAATAGCTAGGCATCTGATAATTGGTATACAGGCATTCGGGGTTTGGGTTTACACAACTGACACCATGATGTATGATTTTTAATACATATTTTTACTTTAATACATCAATGTTCCAGACCGTATGCGTATTTAGACCGTACGCGTACGGTCCGGACCGTACGGGTATATTTTCAAAATACCTGTACGGTCGGACCGTACGCGTATGGTCTGACTTGCATCTTGTAGATCAATATTCAATAAAGTATATCGACCCTGTAATAATGCATTAATTTTTATCATATTTAACTTGTATATTTTTTTTACAGAGTTCACACAATATTTAAAATCAATTTAGTGTTGTGAAATAGAAGTGAGTACTTGAAATTTGGGAGAAAAGTTTAAGAATTATAAATAGGAACTTTAGTCGACAGACCTTCCAATCATTTGTTTATCCGTGAGAAGACGTGCTTGGGGAGGCTGATTCAGCAAAGATTTCGGCAATATGTTTAAGCCATTCGTCCGTCAGTTTTCCCAAAATATTTACCTACTTTTTAGCAAAAAAAGTTCCATAGAACTCTTATTTTTTATATTATGTGCAGCCAATTTTACTTTCTAAAGATAAAAGTTATATGCATTGTCGTCATCCTCAAACTTTACTTTACTGAATATAATTTAAGAATGATTTTCACGAAGTCTGACATTTTTTTGGACCCTATATACCGGTGAAATCCAACAACATAGCAGAGAATAAAAACTAACAAATTCTTGCAAATGAATATTAAACATCATATTTCCCAATTCCCTCACCTACCGCCTTTCTATATTTTAGCTATTTACAAATTCTGACTTTAATTTAATTTTGTTTGTCTTATTATTTTAAGTTTGCTTTCCTCTTTTCGTTTTTTTTTTTGTTTTTGTTTTTGTTTTTTTTTTTTTTTTTGAGTTTCCCTTTTTTTCCGTAGGAATCTGAGAGCTGGTAATAACACTTTTTAGGTTGAAAATAAAAATATTATTTCCTAATATTATATGAGTAAATGCAAATTTAGAGAAATACCTATATGGTCTGAATACCTGTACGGTCTGGAACATCTATATTACATTTCCCGTTCCTGCGAGGTTATTTTTAATTATTTATGCAACTGGTTCTCTTTCAAAGGTAAATTATTAGTGCTATTTTCATTTGGGTATCGTATCTATTTTTTTTCCTTTCTTATAAATAAAATATTTTAATGATTATTTTTCTACTTTTTTCATTTTTACTTTTACCATTCTTTTATCTGTTTTAAATTTTATATTTTAAATTGATGGTTTAATTTTTAAAATGATCTTTCAGATTTCATTTCTATCATTTACATGACGGTCCCACCTTTTAAATATGTGTGTACATAATTGTAGAAAATAATACTATATATATCTAATTTAATATTCTGACTAAGTCACTTATGTCTTTTTTATTGATTTTTTTAAATTAATTATGATGTACAGCGCTTTGAGAAATAAATTATTTGATTTAGCGCTTTATAAAAATTGTAATAATAATAATAATAAATAATAATGATGTGCGACCCTGACCCCATTTTAACAGTTCAATGTCTTTGTGAACTTAGATGATTTTTGGGTGGAAAATGAGTTAATTGAAAAGTATAATAGTAGAGATAGGCATTTGATATTTGGGGATTATTGTATACGCAACTAACCTCACCATGTAATGTGACATTGACCCCATTTTCATGGTTGAATGACTTAGTGAATGTTGGTCCTTTTTCATTGTTTCTCAATAACTATTGTATCTTGAACACACTTCAGACATTTTTGTGATGGTTAAATGGAATTCTGTCACCTGTCACATGACCTTGATCTTAACTTTTCTGAACGCCCAGCTAGACCTTCAATGAGTTCTGTGATGGTGCCGACAGGCGAGACATACTGTTTTTATACCCCCACTCGTAAGAGAGGAGGCTATATTGCAATCACCTTGTCCGTCCGTCCGTCTGTCTGTCTGTCCGTCCGTCTGTCCGTCCGGTTCAATTTCTCTGCTTCTACTGGATGGATTGGTTTCAAATTTGGTACACAGCTTCAGAATGATGAGTTATACTTTGCCTACCCTTTCCAGGTTAGTCCATCATCTACTTCCTGTTTTCCAAGCCGACTTAGACTTTTTATGGGGAAAAAATTGAAATGGGAAATTTTTCGTAACAGATTTCTCAGATTCTACTGGATAGATTGGTTTCAAATTTGGTACACAGCTTCAGCATGATGAGTTATACCGTGCCTCCCCTTTCCAGGTCAGTCCATCATCTACTTCCTGTTTTTCGAGCCGACTTAGACTTTTTAGGGTAAAAAATTTGAAAAGTGAAATTTTTCGTAACAGATTTCATGGCTTCTACTGAATGGATTGGTTTCAAATTTGGTACACAGCTTCAGCATGATTAGTTATACCGTGCCTCTCCTTTTCAGGTCAGTCCATCATCTACTTCCTGTTTTCTGAGCTGACTTAGACTTTTTATGGGTCAAAAATAGACAATTTTTCGTAACAGATTTCTTGGATTCTACTGAATGGATTGGTTTCAAATTTGGTATACAGCTTTAGCATGATGAGTTGTATCGTGCCTCCCCTTTCCAGGTGAGTCGGTCATCTACTTCCTGTTTTCTGAATGGCCGAGTGGGGGTATGCTTAGCACAACTTAGTGCAACCCCTTGTTTTTTCATGTCTGTAATCCTGTGAGCCTAAAATATCTTAATGACGTGAAAAATATATGCTTCATTATGTCTTCGTAAGAAAATTACAAAATTACCAACATGTCAGGCAGATTTTTGATAATACTTTCCTCAACAAGAGGCTCCCAGGAGCCTGAATCGCTCACCTGGTCTTGATGTCAACCCTTTGTAGAGCTAAATAAGCTTAACATTTAAGCAAGCAACAGCTGTTCTCTTTTACCAATAGTTTTCATTCTGTATGCCAAAAACGTGCAAAATGTTATTTTGAGGGCCATCTGAACATTTTGACTCTATAGAGACTTTTGTTAAGAGCTTAATGAACTGAACATTTAAACAAGCAACAACTTTTCTTTATCTGCTATAGTTTTCAATATATAAGCCAAAAACATGAATACATGTTAATTTAGGGGCTGTAATCCCTATAAGGGGTCTTCTGAAAACTTCGACCCTATGAAGACTTTTGTAGAGCTAATTGAGCTGAACATTAAGGCAAGCAACAGCTTTTCTCTTTCTGCAACAGTTTTCATTCTACAGGCCAAAAACACTATTTTTCGCCTTTAAGGGGCTATAACCCCTATAAGGTGCCATCTGACAACTTCGACCCTATGATGACTTTTGTAGAGCTAAATGAGCTGAACATTTAGGCAAGCAACAGCGTTTTCTCTTTCTGCTATAGTTTTCATTCTATAGGCCACAAACACTATTTTTTGCCTTAAAGGGGCTGTAACTCTTTTATTAAGGGGTCATCTAACAACTTCAACCCTATGAAGACTTTTGTAAAGCTGAATTAGCTGAACATTTAAGCAAGCAACAGCTTTTTCCCTGTCTGTAATAGTTTTCATTCTATAAGCCAAAAACACTATTTTTCGCCTTAAAGGGGCTGTAACCCCTATATGGGGTCATCTGACAACTTCGTCCTTATGGAGACTTTTGTAGAGCTAAATGAGCTGAACATTTAAACAAGCAACAGCTTTTCTCTATCTGCAATAGTTTTCATTCTATAAGCCAAAAACATGAAAGACTTTGTTAAAGGTGACCCAATATTGTCGTAAATATAATCTAACTGGTTTTATTTTCCGAAATACTTCGATGTTGAGATGTTTTACGTGTGCATAAAATTATGCAATGATTATTTAACACCCCATACGAGGAACTCGATAAATTATATAAATTTCTACTGCAAGTTCATCTTCGTCTGAGATTATCTTAGTATCGGACGAGTTCTTAACATTGAAAGTTGGTTTAGAAACAAGCAGATGTACCGATGGTGCATTCGAATTTCAAAAGTCCGAAAGGACAAAGACAAAAAACAGTAGTAAACACCAACAAAAAACATCACGAAGAAACAAACAACATAAAACACAAAAATACAAAAACAACCGAATAGCAATCAACAACGCAAACTCAAGTCACAACGTTGGTGAACCCAGGTGCTCTGGAAGAGTCAGCAATTCCTGCTCGCTATAGCACACCCGTCGCGCTGCCAATGGTCAATTCAGCGTGTAAACTCGATCCAATTAAGGAACATTTAACAAAACCCTATAACACACCAACATCTGCACTCATCCGAGGTTGTCGTCTATAAAATCTTTGAGTGAAGACAACAATTGAGGAAAAACGTAACTTTGTGTTAGCAATTTTTTAGCCATACGTGAGGCCCTTGCAAGGAAATCAATTTAAGCCCTGCAAGCTTTAGAATAACGAAAAATTGTGATACGTAAACTCAATAAGCTGGAGCGGACCGTGAATGTTGCTACACAAACAGGGAAAGTTAACGATTGGAAAGTTGAAGTCATCACGTTTGACATAGAGTGTTGTTGAAAGTTATCCATGGGAGTCTATTTCGAATATAAAGCGGACTTCTCAGAATCCGTGGTGTCCTTTATCTCAAGTTCTTGAGGATATAAGAGATAGAGAAAGTCAACAATTCTCAGAACAAGGACATCATGAATATAACGGAAAGTAAGGTTAAAAGAGAAAGCTAGCCTTTTATCTTTTTTGTCTAGAGGTAACTGTATAGAAGATCTTTAAATTTAATTACTTTTGGGTTTGCTTGTTGTATAGTTTTGACTGGGTCTTCAGTTTAAAAATACCTTTTGAGCGTCATTACAAATAATGCACTTTCCAGCTAAAATACTATCTATTGGTCTTAAATTATATTTTAAGTACTACTTTTTTCTATGAATCAGGCAGATACCATAAATAGGGTGGCACATCGATAACAAATACACAAACATTTTTCAATAGAATTGGGTGAAGCAACCCTAGTAAAATTTGTTTTGACCACTAAATTTTTCAGTCAGTCTTGGGTTTAAGAGTTTTTGGTTACATTGTACAGAAAAAAGTACGGGAAAATTTCCCGCCATTATTTTTCCCTTTATAACCAGTCATAAAATATCTAGACACCAACTATTATTTCGAATGTAAAAACTCCATTGGGTTTGGTTTTATGAAAAGATGAATGCATCTATACTCCTAAATCTAAAATTTGAAATTATCAATGTGCCACCCCCTGTGGAATAATACTGATCAGCTGTGTATCCCGATTTCTCCACCCTCATCACATGATTCAATTTGTCTTCATTTAAGCATTTCCTGGGGCTGAGTGTTATATTTTATAAGATGGTCGGATTTTCTTTAAAAGTGAACTTCTCAGCGGGACAATAATAAAAGCTGTAATTGCTGGTTTGGTCCATATCCCTACTAAGTTATTATATTTAGTTGACAGCACTAACAAATATTATAAACCTTTATGATTAAAACAGAAAACTTAAAATTTCTATTCAAATTAACGTCAACGAGAATACAGTTTAAGTATTTTGGCTACCCTGTAAAAGAATACAGTCAACAAAATTACCTACTTCCTGTTTAATAAGCCAACTTAGAGAATTTTTAAGGGTCAAATCTTAACAGATTTTCAAGTCAGCTTCAATTCAGTATTTGTAAGCTTTTGATATTTGGTATGTCGATTCAGGTGAAGGTCTCATATGGTGGGATGCATTTCCAGGTCTGTCGTTTTCCTTCTTCCTGTTTAACGAGCTGACTTAGAATTTTTGCCGCTCCGGGTGGGATCCAGGAATTCCGTTCTTGTTTCTATTTAAGAGCGACTATAAACCATTTCTGCGTTCCCAATATGTATCTTATAAATCCTTATAAAAATATACTTGTTGAGGTTGAAAATCTTTGTAAAAGATGCAACTTTGCAACCATACAAATGTGCGTATTCTCGTCTACTGTCAGTTCTGAGATATTTAAACTAATTTTAATTTTAATTTTCTCATGTCAGTTGTACCATTTTATGATGATTTTACCCATTGTGAAAAAAATTTCCTTTAGTTTGAAGATCTCTTATTATTGCAATCCTATTTGGACCGTAAAATACAAGTTCGAAACATACAGGAAAGCCATTTAAAAAAATATATCCTAGAATCTCATCCCCTCCCGCCCTGATTTTTTCAGCTCCCCTTCAAAAATTTTATTTTGATCTTTGGGGAAATCTGGTTAAATTTTGGCTAATTTCTTAAAGATGGCAGAATATCTTATCAAATGGTGAGAGAGAAAAAATAAACAATGCCAAAAATAAAATAGGCACAGGATACGGTTACGGCAAATTTGGGCAAAACCGTAACAATAAGAAATTCTTATTGTTACGGCAAAGACGAAAATCGGGAACAGATGACGGGACGGAGACCGAATCATTTACCACCGTAACAATAAAATCTTTCTTATTGTTACGGCACTTAATAATTATCATTACGGCAAATAGATATAGTTCCATATAGTGACGATATGAAATAAATAGTGGGCATTTCTTTTTTAATTAATTCAATTCAATTCAATTTATTTATTGCTCGAACTCAATTACAATAATTGGTTTAGGCACAATGGATAATAGAAGTATATATATAATAAAGTATAATAAACACAATGATGATGAAATTTAGACAATTTACAATGTAAATATATATTGGTTTTATATTAATTTGTGGTTTCTTATTTCTAAACAGTTTGATATAAAGTTGGAAGACATCTTCAGTACAAATGAAAACTTGTTATTGAGTAGAAGTTTTACTTTTTCATTGTTGCTCATAAAATTGTATTGTTTGTATATGGAACTTATTTTCTTACTAAAATCATCTCTCTGTGTCTTATAAAAATTGCAATAAAAAAGAAAATGAAATTCATCTTCAACAGAGATATTACATATTGGACATATTCTTTGTTCTAAAGGTATTTGAAGATGTCTCCCTTTTTCAATCATTAACTGATGAGAGCTTGTCCTAAGTCTACAAATCATGGCCCTATCCAATACATTGGTCAGTTTATCAACATAAGCTGGTCTCTCCCCACTTTCGTAGACTCCCAAAAAGAAATTTAGTTTGGCATTATTCTTTAAATTTGAATTTTGTGTTTGTTGGCACGTATCTTTAATTCTTTGCTTGACTTGATTTAAATTTGCTTTGAGCATAAAATTATTACTGTTCAAATAACTAAAACCCAATGAGTTTAAAATATTGTGGACTTTCTTGATCCATGGGTTTGTATTTTTTGTGAGGTTATAAATGTCGTATGCTAGACTGTTTATATTATTAATTAAATGATTATAAAATCCTAAAATTGCAGAGCTTATTTTACTTGTGATGGGTAATCTAGCTAATTCTGCTCGACACGCATCATTAGAAGTTTTACAATGAACTCCAAGAATTTCTTTAATGAATTTGATATGGAACTTTTCAATAAAATTTGATGTATCATTTTTAAGAGAAAAATCTATGCCCCAAATTTCACAACAATAAAGTAAAATAGGAGAAACAAGAGAGTCAAATAGTTTTTCTAGGAGTCTACAGGGATTATTGAGACCAACACATTTTTTAATCTTAAAATATGCTTTCCTTGCTTTATCGATTAAAATATCGATTGCAGCATTAAAATTACCATTATATTTCATAGATATTCCCAAATAAGTATATTCAGTTACAGTCTCAATTACAGAATTATTAAAATTGAATGCATTTTTGAATGTTTTACCATTTGAGTTAAATACTAATACTTTTGATTTTTCTGTATTTGCTTATTAATTTATGTAATCCAAGCGGATAAAAAATTCTAATAATCTAAATTTAACTCAAAGTTATTTTAGTAACTTTTTGTACACAACCAATAAGTGGTTTTCGGGTTTTGTTTTAATACTGCGCACTCCTGATGAAACCATCCAAGGCATCCATCACAGACGATGGTAACGATTTATAAAAAGTTGTACGTCTACATGAGTTTCAAAGCTCGGTCCATGATTTAAATGTTTCCCCTAAACAAAAGTTTTGATTCGGTCCGTCCATTGTTTACAATTTAAGTGTTAGATAATTTTTAACATAGGAGTGTATACAGAAGAGATCGAGTTCTCTTTAGCCGGGGCACTTACTATAGTACTACGGCCAAAAATTTCATTCAAGAAAGAGAAGAGCCCAGAGAATGTTTTCCAATACCAATTACCGATGAGCTGAATTATATTATTCTTTTACTCTTACTTAATTAAATTATTATTAATAACAGCGAAGCAAGTTAACAATAAAATATCTTATCTTCGGCATAGACCTGTAAATAAAAAGAATATACAGGTCTATGTCTTCGGTAAATCTCTTACAGTGTCTTATGCCAATTATATCGTCCATGTCGTAAGAATAAGTGCCGTAATAATAAGAAAATTCTTATTGTTACGGTCATAAATGATTCGGTGTCTGTCCCGTCATCCGTTCCCGATTTTCGTCTTTGCCGTAACAATAAGAATTTCTTATTGTTACGGTTTTGCCGTAATCGTATCCTGTGCCAATAAAATATAATTCGCCTCCCCCCATATTTTCAAGAAATAGTTATGTAAAAAACATACAAGATAAGTCGATCAGATTGGATAATTATTCCTTAATAAAACGCTGATAAACCAACACATTTGACATACTTAAGATATTTAAGATTTTTAATCATTTTTTAGTACTTTATGTTCATTTGGTCCTGGAACGGGATCAATTTCTAGCAGTTAAATTACGCGCCAAAATGGAAAGATAACTCTAAATTCAGCATGGTTGAAGTTGACAAATCTAACTTTGAAGAACTTTTTCCTCAAATACAGAATTCTATAGAAAAGGCTGAATTTATTGGTAATATAAAGAAATATATGACGAAAGGAGAACACCTTGTTAAACTTATTTTTTATACTCAAAGATATGCCTTTGCAAATGCAAAAAAGGAGCTCCATGACAAGGGAATTAAAGCTGTGTTTAAGTTAAGAAAATCTTTTACATCAGTCAAACCTCCTGCCTCGGTGCTAATGCATAAATTTAATCATACGATAAAACCCATACTTCTGTACGGATCAGAGATATGGGGATGCTTCCCCATCAGCAAATTTAAAAAAAACGAAGATAATTATTTAATTAAAGAAACTGATTCATTAACACTCGATAGTATTCATACAAAATTCTGCAAGTTTTCATTAGGTGTTAAAACTAAATCATCTAACAGTGCATCCAGGGGTGAATTAGGAAGCCTTCCAATATTATATAATGTTCTTTTAAATCTTATTAAATACTGGATTCATTTAACAAAAGAAAAAAATGAATCAGATACCCTTCTTAGCGATGCATTCCAACTATCTAAACATTTAGATGAAAATAAAATAGAATCATGGGTGGGCTGTGTGAAAGAAATATTAAGATATTTAGAATTGGATCATATCTATAAAAATCCAAAAAACTACAAATCTAATTTTATTGAAAATCAAGTAAAGATTAAACTTAAAAATAAGTTTACAAATTTATGGTACGATACTATAAGTAATGATAACCGTAACAATCCAATACATAAAAATAAATTGCGAACCTATCGTAAATTCAAAAACATTTTTAAATTTGAAAACTACCTTAATGTTGGTAATAAACAACAACAATATTATTAACTAAATTTCGAATCAGCTCACACCATCTTAATATAGAAAAGGGTAGATACATTGGCCTAAAGGCAGAAGATAGAATCTGTAACGTTTGCAAAGAGGAAGTGGAGGATGAAATTCACTTCCTCTTAAAATGCAAACCTTTAGATGATGAAAGGCACCCATACCTTAACAAGTTGAATTTTAATTATAAGAATTTTTCTAGCCTTTCTCTAGAAAATAAATTTATATGGCTACTCAGTAATGAAGATGCTGAAGTAATCACTATATTATATAATCTCCTGGGTGCACTGTTTGGTAAAAGGGAGAAATTACTCCAATAATATTAAGCATAAAATGTTAAAATCTTTTAATATCTCTTGTAAGTTATAATAAATGCCTTAAAAGGTCGTAAGATAAATAGAGCTGTCTCCCCTTATTGTAGGATCACAGTGTGTCCCTTGTAATAAATTTGTAATAAATATGTTCAACCTCACCTGTCTTGTAACATGTGATAATTTAGTTTTTTTTTTCTGTTTGAAATTCTCATTTGTCTATGTCGAGCATCTATCTTTTCTATATGTATATAAATCAAAACAATTATACTAAAATGAATCTTTTATTAACCCTTTCAGTTTATTCATGTATATTTATTAGGGCCCCGCATCGAAGATGCGGACGCCCTATAGTTTTCACTTTGTCCGTCTGTCCGTCCGTCCGTCCGTCCGTCTGTCCGTCCGTCAACAATTCTTGTGAACACTAAAACTCAAAAACTATTAACACCACAGTTCTGAAACTTTGCACAGCTGCTAAGTAGCATGTCATGATGTGCATATTAAAATTTTGTGCAAATCTGATTAAAATTTTTGTAAAAAATCTTCATTTTTTATCGAAAATCACAGATTTTGAGAATTGGACTTTGTGAACACTAAAACTCAAAAACTGTTAACAATACAGTTCTGAATTTTTGCACAGCTGCTAAGTAGCATGTCATGATGTGCATAATAAAATTTCGTGCAAATCTAATTAATATTTTTGGAAAAAAACTTCATTTTTTAACGAAAATCACAGATTTTGAGAATTGGACTTTGTGAACACTAAAACTCAAAAACTGTTAACAATACAGTTCTGAATTTTTGCACAGCTGCTAAGTAGCATGTCATGATGTGCATATCAAAATTTCGTGCAAATCTGATTAATATTTTTGGAAAAAAACTTCATTTTTTATTGAAAATCACAGATTTTGAGAATTGGACTTTGTGAACACTAAAACTCAAAAACTGTTAACGAAACAGTTCTGAAACTTTGTTCAGCTGCTAAGTAGCATGTCCTGATTTGCATATTAAAATTTCGTGCAAATTTGATTAATATTTTTGGAAAAAACTTCATTTTTTATCGAAAATCACAGATTTTGAGAATTGGACTTTGTGAACACTAAAACTCAAAAACTGTTAACGAAACAGTTCTGAAACTTTGTTCAGCTGCTAAGTAGCATGTCCTGATTTGCATATTAAAATTTCGTGCAAATCTGATTAATATTTTTGGAAACAACTTCATTTTTTATCGAAAATCACAGATTTTGAGAATTGGACTTTGTGAACAATAAAACTCAAAGGCTATTAACAATACAGATCTGTAGTTTCATATGCATTCCATGGAACATGCCTTAGTGGTTATAATTAAAGTTCCTATGATTTTGATAACACTTAGATATTTTGCCGCGGGGCCCTTTCTGACTTTGTCAGTATTGTAGTTATATTATGTTATGAATGATTATATTGTAATTGATCTGCCCATCTGGGCACCATAATTGGTTTAAATAAAGAATTTGAATTTGAATTTGTCTGTACTGAGAAAATTCATTTTCTTAGGTCTGTATAAACAACCCTCTCTGTGCCAATCTTGGGGAACATTTCTATGGAAAACGAAAAACACAAATGAAAAGAAAGTGTGGTTGAAAAAGTATGTAAGGGAATTCTGCAGGATGATCAATCTTAGATCACCCCTGTTAGAACAACTGTCAAGTTTTGATGAGCTGCATGCATGAGATTTGTCCAGAAATTGAAAATGAAAGATCAAAGGAAAAAAAATAATGAAAGAAATTTGCGAACTAGATGCTTGAGTGTCATGGGACACGTGTGAAACTTGACAGGTCTGGAACAAAGGAGTTGGGGTTTACTTTGTTATATTTATAAGGGCACTGAATGGTATTACCATCAGATCTCATGAGGGATGTTCTTAATCCAAAAAATTTCCTTTTTACAAAATCAATTTGTAAGTATATAAAAGAAGCAAATGTCATCAGAAAAAAAAATTAAAGAATAGTGTATTACAATTATCAATATTCACATAATGTCAAATTATGTTTACATGTATATATTTATGCCTTGTTGTTAAAAATATTATCTAGTCACTTATGTTTGTCTATTGTATTTTGTAAATTAGTCTAGTGTTTATAAATGTGTTTTGTTAATACGATGCTTGCCTAAATCTGGCTTATCATTAATAAAGAATTTGAATTATTTTTTCTTTTAATTTCAGCATTAGATGCTGAGTTTACTGGCTTACAACTCAATAAATTCACCAAAAGTTCCTTGTTTGACTCGAGTGAAGAACGCTACAGTAAACTGAGACGCACCATTTCTAACATAACCATCTGTCAAATAGGTAATGGTTATCTTCATCAACTTCATTTTGATTCAAACGTGTGTCAAGAGTCTTAAAAACAACAGTTCAACATCACTTAAGTGATTCTCTAGATCGGAGAGGGGGTGTTTTTTAAGGACTCCACCAAATTTTGAACAAGTTTAAAATCGTCGTTAGTTATAGACCGTAGACGTTTCATGGATGTATATATACAGTCAGCTTTGGAATCTTTGCACATTTGATAAACAGTTTCACAATTTCAATTCTTTTCTGTACTAACAACAGACTGAGTATGTTTATAACAGTTACTTATTTTCAAAATTTTATGGTTGAACATTAGGCCATTATAAAATAATTTCTTGATTCTCATCCAAATTTCATGAAAATATGGAGCGGGCAGGCAAATTTTATTTTTTTGGCAATTGATAAAATTTTCCCACTAATTTAAAGAAAATTGACCAAAATTTGCCAAAAAATCAAACTATATTTTTTTTCAGGCAGCTAAAAATATTGGGAGCAGGAGGGGATGAGAATCTAGGATATTTTTTATATTGGACTTAATACACACCGATGCTTTAAATATATATATATATATTTACGTTTTCATTTTTGAGAAAAAAAATTGAAAAACTCATAAAGCAAATTATACATAATGTACATTAAAATCATGAAATCACTACATGTACTAGAAAAAATCAATTGTAATTTTGTATGATGATTTGGTCATATGACATAAAAAAGAATACATATGTTGTGATTTCCTATATCGTACTTTTAAAAAGATGCATGATGCTTATGATCGATGCCTTAGTAATGATCTCTTCTTTAATTACAGGTTTGTCAGCTTATCTAAAAGATTCTTCAACAGAGAACAAGTAAGCACCATGAATTGCCTTAAAATCACTTGTAAACCAAACATGCATAAATATTCATGATAAAACTAAACACAAACTAATGAAAAAAGCTAGGCAAGCCAATAAAAAAGAAACCAGTTGCATATTTTGCCATTTAAAACTCACCTGTAATGCTTTAACAAAAATTTGCAAGCCAAATTTATCTTCAATTTCAAGAGCACAGTATTACTAAAAAATGAAACTGAAAACGGGAATGAATCAAGTGTTTCCTTTTCTTAAATAAACATTTCATTATTATTGTTTTATCAATGTAATGAATGTAAGAAACTGGGTTCCCACGCATCCTTGAAAACTGTAAAAATCCTTGAATTTCATTTTAAAAATCAAACATATCCTTGAAAAACCCTTGAATTTTATATTATGACAATTTGTCGGCTGTTTTGGGAAAAATGTTATAAAAAATATCAGGTTCTATCATTTTGAAGATTATTTTCATCCTTGAAAAAGACTAAAATACCCTTGAAAAGTCCTGGAAAACCCCTTGAAATTTTAGTCCTGAAAAAAGAGGGAACCCTGAAGATAGAGAATAGTTAATTCACTTTTCTTTGTGATTTTTACAGGTACGTTGCACACACCTATAATTTCCACCTGTACCCACCTGTATTTGGACCAGTAGATGTCAGATTCACCTGTCAGGTACATCCTTTTATTACATTCTTTATAGTTTAATGAAATTGTTAAGGTTTTTTAGCTCACCTGACCCGAAGGGTCATCGTTAAGCGTCCGTCGTCCGTCCGTTAACTTTTTTTCAAAGATCTTCTTCTCTGAAACCACTGAATGGATTGCATTGAAACTTGGTATACTTGAACTTTAGGATGTCCTCTACTAAGTTTGTGAATTATATACATGTCGACAAACCAACATGGCCGCCGTTGCTAGAAATAGAACAGGGGGGTCAGACCATTGTTTTTGGCTTATAACTCGAAAAGTACAAGAGCACGGGGTAGAATGTCTACGACTAAATCGGCATGGTGTGAAGGGGACAAGAAAATTTGGGATGGTTTTTAGTAAAAACTCGTGTAAACATCCGCTTCGGAATGGAGAAGGTAAGATAGATTTATAAATTTCTATAACTCATGGTAGCCTTTCTTAACTGAAAATATGCACAAGATGTACATATTGTTGTCTAGTTCTAATGATTGAAAGTGCTTTTTGTTTATGTTAAATGAATTTTATGTGAAACTGGTTCAATCACATGCAATACGAACATTTTTGTTTCACTTCAATCTTTGAAAGACTCAAAAAGAGGTTAACAGATATCATAGATGTATTTTACGAATTGTACATGCATTGGCAATGTAAATACCGTCTAAAAAGCAGCCAAACAACAAAATGATATACCCCTTGATTAAATAATTACAGTACAAGCCAATCCTTGCATGGTTAAAAGAGGCAAGCACATTTGAAATGGCAGAAAGTAACTTTACATGCAATGTATTTTTGATTTATTGTACATGTAGATGCCTAAAGATACTTTATTCAGCAGTTTCAAAATAAAAAAAAACAGTCCATATACATGTTTTATAAGATCTTTAATTTTGGGTTTAATTTATGATACAAAATCGAAAGATGAAAAAGCTAAGTAATTATTTGTATATCCAACAGCATATCAGGTTATCTTATATGAAAGCCTTCAAACATATACTATCCGAATGTTGATATAAGAAGTTAAATATGGTTGAGTTTTTACTGTACAATAGAAAATAATGAAAAGTGGAATAAGTTTCACATAACAAGCGGTAATTTAGTAAAAATCACAACGAAAAAACGCCAGCATTAAAATTATACAGAACAATTTTTATTTTTGGATTTCATCCCCCAAACATCCCGTGCGGGGCCCGGGTGGCGAATAGGCCCGCAGTAGAGCCTAGCTTGTCGTAAGAGGCGACTAAGGGTCTTGGGATTCTGACGTCGGGTCAGTGCTCAGCCCACAGAGCGACCAAGTGTGTACCCTAGGTGGCTGAATAGGGTAGCCCTCGTCCGCGGGGGTTGTCAGGTCTATAATACGGAAACCCTGACCGCCGACCATAGTGGGCCAACGTGTGTGGAGAATGCCACGCTTCATGCACATAAAAGACCCCTTTGTGGACCGCCAAGTAGTGCACCACATAGGCTAAATTTTCCGCCCCTACCCACTTCTCCCATTTTCCTGTGGTACTTCAAAATTTACTGTCCCTGTGTTTCCCACCCCATCCCATATTTCATATATCATCATCATTTCATGTTCATTGTATCATCCTTTTCATGTTCATTGCCTGTAAATAACCTATATAGCGTTGCACGGGCGTAAAACACCAACTCACTCACTCACTCACTCATCCCCCAAACCCTCACGACGTCTTATCAGAGGGAATTGGTTAGATTTTCTTCTAATTGTCCGTCCGTATTTGGGGTCAGTAACCCTTTTCAAAACTACTGTGGTTTCATTATTTTTGTGGGGTATCAATTTTCGTGGCTTTCGTGTATGATCTGGATCAACGAAATTAGATATCCAACGAAAAGGAAAATAAGCATTAGTTTTCAGAACCACAAAATAAAGAATCCACGAGCTGAATCCATTTCATTGAACCACAAAAATTGGTACACAAGAAAATGAATTAATCCAAAGTATTTCAAAGATAACAACCCTATTTTGAATAGAGGACTTTTGGTCCTTTGTGTCTACAGAACCTATATACATGTAAGTAGGGAATGAATTTTGTTTTATTCCTTTCAAATGGGCAAGCCAGGTATGTGGGTGCATCTATGTAAGTCTATGTAAGGGCTTTTCCAGAATTAAATGTGGGGGGGGGGTCGGGAGCACTTTTTTCTTGACCCCACGACCCATAAAAAAATAATTAATTTTTATCATTGTTTCTTCACAAAATATTTCTAAAACACCCACCACCCGCCATATATGTAATAGAAATTCCTCCCGACCCGACCCCCCCACACGATGATTACTGGAACAGCCCTAAGTTCTTTTTGCGAAAGAGTGTTTGAAATTATTACTGTCTTAATTTCTTTACAGAGACAATCCCTTTATAAAACACTAAATAAAATCAAAGCGCTAAAGCGTTTAAAGGCAAGCGAAATATAAGAACTATAATAGATTTATTCTCTGTTAAAGTATATTGTTCAAAATGTTTGCAAATTATTAATTTTGGTGAGCAAAGAAAGGATCGTCATGCAGATGCCCTCAAATTTAAAGTTAATGAACACAATCGCACACACAAGACGGGTATCGTGTAAAAACGGTATCGATTGAAACACCCCTTCGATTAAAATGCACTCGTCCCAATGATGTGTATTTTGTACTGATTTTATGAATGGTGAAGCTAGAATCTGAATCCATGCATTGACCAATCAAATGAGAGAAATATTTATACGAACCAATCAAGTAATAGATGAATACATAATGTATATTCTATCGCCTTTAAGGAGATATGCACCTGACGAATTTGAACCCTCCGCGCAACTCCAACTGTCGTAAAAATAAGAAATTCGAATTTCATCTTAATAAGGATGAAACTTTACAAAACAACTTTTAAGAGTATAAAAATGCATCAGATATAAAAATATTAGATTCAAATGTATTATTTGAAAATAAACAGCGACTTTACAAGAGAACGACAATGGAACGATTTTCGGCGCCATGTTTGTAAATAAATAAACAAAGTCGTCTGCCATAAACGATGACGCGTATACATAAACACGGCTTTAAATCTAATAGATATTTAAGAGTATCGAAAGCACAGAGTGCAAGATGGGCTAAACATGCTGCGTACAGTAATGATCACAGCTATTTTTCTGGTAAGTAAACTCTGCAACATCAATCTTCCTGCATCATGCACGTTGTCCTGTCATTTCGAAAGTCGTAACATACAAATAACAGTTGAAGTTTATAATTCGACAAGCTCAAACTGAAAATGTGAAACACGGGCACTAGACTACACAATATTTTTAATATAAACAATCACTAGTGTCATGCAGTACACAGATAAGGACTTATCAAAGACCGTTCTCGACCTGGTTTATGACCTTTTTTGTTTTATTTACACATAATGATTGAGCAACATTATTATGGAGACATGTCTATTTGGAGATAATCCTAATATGTTATGGATTTATAAAAATGTGTGTTTGTTACATGTTTGTTACATTTAATAGAAAAATAGGATAAAGTCTATCAATAAATAAAGACAGGTTTACCGAAACATGACAAAATGAAAAAAAGTACCAGTGGGTATAATTCTTGCCATAGAAGTTTGTTTTGACTAATTTACAACAACAAAATTATTACCTACCCTTCATTGTACTCAAGAAAACACACCTATTCATACATACAAATGTATGTATAAAAAATAGTACAAGTACATTAATTTTAAAGAAAACCACAATCAGAATTCAAAAATGAATGCTTAACATGTGATTGGTATATTGGTAAGGTCAATATAAAAAATATTATAGATTGTCATCCCCTCCCGGCTTCCACCCAGATTTTTTTCAGCCGTCTAAAAATAAACATGTATCTATTTGGATTTTTGTTAAATTATGTTGATTTTTTGTTCCATTACCTTGAAAATGACAGAAAATTTTATCAAAAGGGATAAAAAATATAATTCGCCTGCTGTCAACCACATTTTCAAGGAATTTGGATGAGGTTCCAGGATTCAGATTTTAATATTGCTTTTATGTAGAATTTGTAGTCAAGATGGGCATGATGGAAGGAGCTAATCAGATCAAATCTACATGTATCACACACCCTGGTGGAAAGGGCTATCTTATCAAATAAATGCAAATACATGTACAAAAATGTACTTAAATGCTATCATGATTTATGATGCAAATGTGATAATATGATATTACCGGTAATCCTCCAAGTCCCATTGAGAGCTACGTGTATTCCAGAAAAAAAAATATTGGAATCATGTGCCTTCCTACCCCTGCTCCATATATCATTGTATATTTTATTCAATGACATAGCCTAAAGATGACCAATACCAGTGGTATAATATTTTTATACGACCGCAAAAAATTTGCGGACGTATAATGGTATGATGCTGTCGTCGTCGTTGTCGTTGTCGTCGTCGTCGTCCGTTAACTTTAGTGTATACACGATAACTTTAGTTCTAGTTATCCAAATGCAATGAAATTTGACAATGATATTTTTTACCATTAAAGGATGGATGGGATTGATTTTGGGAGTCCCCCCTTTTTTCGTTTGGAAATTAAGGGCCAAAAGGGGCCAAAATTGTAACTTTTTTGTTTGTTCTTACAATAACTTTATCAAAATCCTCTCCTCTGAAACTACTGAACAGAATTCAATGAAACTTGGTATGATTGATCATTAGGGTGTCATGCACTATAGTAATGTTTCAATTTCTGATTCGTCAAAAAACATGGCCGCCGTGGCTAAAAATAGACCAGGGGGGTCAGACTACTGTTTTTGGCTTGTAATTCAAAAAGTATAAGGGATAGATGAAATCTGATGCCACCCTACTGCTTCAGGATCAAAATTTCTACAAAAGTCTCCATTTGGTCGAAGTTGTCAGAAGACCCCTTATAGGGGTTACGGCCCCTTAAAGGTGAAAAATAGCATTTTTTCATGTTTTTGCCCTATAGTATGAAAATTATTGCAGATAGCAAAAAGCTGTTGCTTGCTTAATTGTTCAGCTCATTTAGCTCTACAAAAAACTCCATACGGTTGAAGTTGTCAGATGACCCCTTATAGGGGCTACAGCCCCTAAAATAATGTTTTTTCATGTTTTTGGCCTATGAAATGAAAACTATAGCAGGTAGAGAGAAGATGTTGCTTGCTTAATAAAGGTTCAGCTCATTTACACAATTAAGAATTAATTTTTGCGACTCCCCCTTTTTTCCCCTATTACGTAATTAGGGGCCAAATTGGGCCAAAATCAAAACTTTTTTATTTGTGGTCCGATTAAAAAATTTTTTTTGCAAGTTTATTCTTGTCAGGTAGTGAATCCAAATTTGAGAAATAATTTTTGTGACCATCCCCTTTTTCACTTGTTTTGTAATTAGGGGCCAAAAGGGGCCGTAATAAAAACTTTTATTTCTGGTTTGTTTTTGAAATTTTTTTTTGCAAGTTTATTTTTGTCAAGTAGTGAATCCAAATTTGAGAAATTATTTTTGCAACCCCACCCCTTTTTCACCTGTTACATAATAAGGGGCCAAAAGGGGCCGAAATTGATTTTTTTTTATTCTTGTCCGATTTTGACAATTTTTTTGCAAGAGTAGAATACAAAATTGAAAATTTATATTTTTACCCCCTGGGTCGAAAGTCCACCAGAGCAGCATGTGTCAAAAACCTTTGTCAGTCCACCTTGGGCTGCATGTGTCCAGAGCAATAGACTATCCATATTGGGCCTAAAATGTACAGGGTTCAACATGTTGCGGTCGTATCATGCTGCGCTCGGCGAAGCTTTTTATTGTACATCTGATTAAAGCATTTTATATGAAATGATTGTTCACTCACTCATAATGCCCACAACCGGTTAACCCAAATATAGAAATAAGGCTTGTGCTATGGTAATGTCATGAATGTACTAGTTTTGAAATTACATGTATAATATTGTATTTTTTTTAGTTCCAAATATATCAAATGTATCTCGAGAAGAGGAGGTGACAAATGGGGGAGATCTGATCAAATCTACAGATTCATGGAAAGAAGGCCGTAGAATTGTAGAGCTTGATGTTCTTGCCAGTGGCCTCAAGGCTTGTAAAAAATGTGGTTTACCATTACAGCTAGACCATACTATCAGCATACAGACATTTGGCCTTGGATGTTTATTAAAAGTAAATATACAAACATGTATCTACATATAAATTATAATAATTATATAACATACCAGTCAGTAAAAGAGACTTGAAATTCTTGTTTCTGGACAATTTTGCATATACATGTACTTCTTGCTTAGACCTACATGTACAGTGTACATTTGTACTACATTTTGTACATTTACTACAAAAGCATACATGTATTTTTTTTGGTTTGGGGTTTAATTTCATTAATCTCCTTTGTAAGTCTATTCAATAAATCCAAACGAATTTTAATAACTGAGTTGAACATGTTGAAGGGAAGATTTAAAAATACACAAAAAAATGTCTATTCACTTCTGTCATGTCTGTGCTCTTCAATCCCAAATGAAAATGAATGATTATATACATGACATTGTATGTCATAAACATTATTTTTAAGTTCACGAACAAACGCTATACATTGTAAAATCTTGAAAATAAATATATAATAAAGCAATTAACTGTATTAGTATAATGACTTAGGTCATACAAAATGTAAAAATTAATACTAGTAGATGTACAGTGTATATAAGAATTTGTAGTGCTATTACACAGTCGTGTACATGTACATGCATTTACCCACATACATACTGTAAAATTTAAATTTTACAGTATGTATGTTAATATTTCTACTTACATGACTTATATGAAGATTTTTTTGTCTCTTTTAGATTCAGTGTTTTAATACACACTGCATGTTTTTGAACAGTGTTCCAACTGGGAAGAGGCACAATCAGATATGGGATGTCAATAGTAAACTGGCAACAGGTATTTTGTAGATGCATACATGTACATTCATAAAGCATTGCATTAGGAATCTTTTCATATTACTGTACAGTAGGACCAAAACAAATTTGCATAAATAGACACTATTTTCAATTGTTGACCTGCATACACAAATGTACATGTAAATGCATATTGTTCACCCTGGTTCTTTACTATCAGGTTGTCTTTTCTACATCTCAGGAAAAATATCATGCTTAGGAGATAATGAGGTACAGAATAAGTGTATGTGACACAGTCTGCATAAGCAAGCAGAAATAAAAAAAAACATGATGAAAAACAGCTAGTGTTTCACACGGTAAAAATAAAATGTATCGATTGTATATATGTACATGAATTTGTAAAATATTACTATATGACTAAAACAGTGAAACCTTTCTAAACTGAACCCTGAATAAACAGAAAACCTGTCTAAACCAGTTAAAACCTGCAATTGATATCATCCCTTGGGCCGATGATATAGATGTCTCAGGTTTTTATGGTAGAGATTTTTGCAGTTCATGTTATATTCAGTACATATAATAGATATACATGGTGTGCATAATTTATTTTACAGCCCTTGTACACTCTGGATTAGGTGAAAGACAGGCCAACAATTTCTTGTCTGGACTGAACATACCTTCGTTCAGTCACAAGCTTGTGGCAACTAGACTGAAGGAAGTAGGAAATGTTGTAGAAGATGTAGCTATGGAATCTACAAACAAAGCATTGGAAGAGGAGTTAGCTGTCGTGGAAGAGTATGTATCATATGAAATATAATAAAAAGCTTCGCGGAGCCCAGCATGATATGACCACAACATGTCGAACCCTGTATGTTTTATGCCCAATATAGATAGTCAATTGCCCTGGGGACCCATGCAGCCCATGGTGGACTGACAAAGGTTTTTGACACATGCAGCCTTTAGTGGAGTTTCCACCCACATTTCTTATTGTAATTCAATAAACTTAAAACCTACTCCTTAATACTCAATTTGTAAGAAAGAATGTCTTCCTACATGTATTTCTCTATTTTATACACATCAGGGCTGTAGCCAGAATTTTTCAAAAGGGGGTGCAAACTTTCCAGAGGGGGGTGCGTTTTGATGAAAATTGGTGAAAAATTGGGTTGTAAACCTCAGGTTTGTCAATTTTTCCTAGGAAATTAAGAAAAATTCTCTCAAAAGGGGGGTGCAAACGCACCCAACGCACCCCCCCTGGCTACGGCCTTGCGCATTGGTATTAAAAAGGAATGTCTCCCTATTACAATGTACTCTTTTTTTACACAAGGTTGGGCAGAAGGAAGACAGAAATAATTTACCTGTGTCTGACCAATTAAGTCAATAGAATAGAGTAATACCTTTCCTATTTTCAAGAAATACACATACTTTTTGGGGACTTATTAATACATGTAATAAAGGTCTTGTAAAAATCTACAGCATTATCATGACCAATGGTGTCATATACATTTAACTTATTGATTACAAGTCTATTTAAGTAAATAGGCTATTATTGAAATCTAAATCATTTCTATATTTACAGAAAGAATGGTAAATTTGTGGTTGCAGTTGATGCTGGATGGCAGAAAAGAGGAAGTGGTAGATCGTATGACAGTAAATCAGGTGAATAAGTTTATAATGATGATGGTGGTGCTAAGTATGCATATTCCCATTTGCTACAAAGACAAAAAGGTCTCAAAGTCAAAGTCCATCGTCCAACTTTTCAAAAATCTTCTCCTCTGAAACCGATAGGCCAAATGTTACCAATCTTAGTAAGGTTGTTTTATAGTATGTCCTTTACAAATTTATCGTTCGGATTTTTGATTCGTCAAAAAACATGGCCCCTATAGCTAAAAATAGAACGAAAGGGGTAAATTTTTACAAATTACTCAAAAATAGTCACAGATATCAAAATTTTGGCAATAATTTAAGTGACCAGTATGACAAGATCTACCTACCCTGAAATTTTCAAGAAGATCCCAAAACCCGTGTGGGAGTTATTGCCCTTTTTCTGATTTGTTTTCCAAAATTTGCACTCTTAATATTTTGAAAACTATAAAAGTTATTTAAGAAATTTAAATTGTACATGTATATCGTTCACCGCATCAAGATCTACAAAAATGTATAAGGTCAACTCTGTAGGACCGTTCCTTTTAGGAGTTATTCCCCTTAGAATGTCAAAATTGACCATTTTTTCACCATTTCCTCATTACAATAAAATCGTTAACTTGTCTAACACCATACATCCAGTTACATTCAAACTTGGTATAGTTCTTTATTATCATGAGTGCTACAAAACTATCGTTTGGATTTTCAATTCTTAAAAAAACATGGCCGCCATGACTAAAAATAGAACACATGGGTAAACTCTAGTTTTTATGGCCCGACCACGTATGTGGATCGGACATATAGTTTAACCCTTGTCCGTCCGTACATCCATCCGTCCCTCTGTACGTCTGTCCATAACACTTTGGTTAAGTTCTTGGTTAAGGTCCATTACTCAGATACTAAGAAATGTAGACAGTCAATTCTGTAGGACCGTTCCTTTTAGGAGGTTTTTTCCTTAGAACACCATTTTCACAGCATTTCTCTATTATATTTAAACACGTAAACACGTTAACTTCTCTGACACCATAAGTCGAATTGAAATCAACTTTGTCAGCTGTTCATGAAAACAGAATAACATATCTTTATATACATGTATATATATAGTATTGTGAAACCTGTTTAACATGCAATGCAGTTTTCTGTATAATATTATAACATAGTGTACTTATGCTAATATTTGGTTGTGTTGTGCTCACTTATTCCACATCTCATTATTGTTTATTTTTTATTTTTTAAATGATGTTTAGGGCACTGTTCTATGGTCGGGCCTGAGACGGGAAAAATAATAAGCTATGCTGTAAGGTCCAAAGACTGTAGAGTTTGCAGCATTGCAGAATCCAAAAAAGAAACCCCAAAAGACCATAGATGTTTTCGGAATTGGGAAGGGAGCGCTAAAGGGATGGAGTCAGATATGGTTATTGAAATGATGAAAGGTGTTCAAAACAAAGGATGTTCAGTTGATGCAATGGTCGGAGATGAAGACTCAACCACAATAGGAAGAGTGAAAGCCAATGTAAACTGTAAAATTGAAAAAATATCTGATAGAAAGAAATCACTTAAAAAAGATACTAGGAAACAGCCTATACTCTCTGAAGAAAAACCACCCAATACTAACAGTTAAAGTGATCAAATACTTACAGCGTTGTTTTAATTACATATTAGCCCAAGGAGAAGAAAAGCCTGATCAGATAGCAGACGATATTCGGGCATTATCAAAGCATCCTTTTGGAGACCACCAATGTTGCTCAAGTAGATGGTGCAAGTTCTTGACTAATCCAAATTGTATTTTTAAATCTTTTCCACATGGTAGACCATTATCAAGTCCTAGTTTACAAAAGTCAATAGAAAATGTTTTGGAAGGATATGCTCAAAACAGCATAAAATTGTCAAGAATGGGGAGCACTCAGATAAATGAAAGTTTTAATAGAATGGTTGCAGCCAAAGCACCGAAGACTATTCATTACAGTTCATCAGGAAATCTCAACTACAGGGTTGCTGCAAGTGTTGCACAGAAGAATTTAGGACATAGATATGTAGTAAATGTAAGTTAATTGACCTGCTAAGAAAGTTTATACATAAACACATAGTTTTTCAGTCTCAACATCCCACCTTTGACCAGATTAATTAAGGTCTTTCCCTTCCACAGAAGGAAAGACCTTACTGTATTTCTTATGATTATTATTAAGGTCTTTCCCACTACAGTGGAAAGACCTTATTGTATTTCTTCTGATTATTATTAAGGTCTTTCCCTTCCACAGAAGGAAAGACCTTACTGTATTTCTTATGGTTATTATTATTTTTCTTCTTCTTTTCCGCGGTCAAAATCCAAAAAGTGTCGCGACATAACTTTACGATACTTAGTACCTTAATTCGGTCATACCCTGACTCGCCTTGACTGACCCTGCGAAACCGATCTATTTTTAGTAACGGAGTTATCTGCCCGGAACCCAAAAACCTTGTTTGCAGATTAACTCAAAAACTGTAACCGTTATCAAAAATCTGAAGCAGGGAAAATGTTGCTAGACTCCTGGTTATGATTCGTCACGCAAAAAAATTTTTTTCGATCAACTTCCTGGTTACGCGTTTTTGACTCGAAAAGTGTTGCGACGCGTCAAATTTTTTTTCTTCAAAACGGTTAGTCCTAGAGACTTGGGACCTTTACCAATCATCCTAAATGACATATGTTACATCTAAAAATGTCAAGGTCAAAGGTCAAATCTCAAGGTCAGAGGTCATGGCACACCTTGTTTGCAGTATAGCTCAAAAACCATACAAAATTGAAGCAGACATGTAATGGGAAAAATACTCGTCTCATTTAGACCTTTATTTGATATAAAGGGTCGAACACTGTACGACAAACCGTTTTCGAGTTATGGCCCTTTACGCGATTCGGCTTATCCGTTTTTGGCTTATAACTTCTAAACCGTCAGAGATAATATAGTAAACATATGGGTTTTTTGTGACCGTCATTATATGTCCTTCAATTTAAGACAAAAGTCGAATGGTTACGGGCAGCCATTTTCAAAATGGCTGACACCGTAAACAGTTTTTATGAAATAGCACTTAAACCGTACAAAATTGAAGCGGACAATACATATAAAAAATGTTCGCCATGTCGAAATCTACAAAAAGTGTTTCAGGTGCGAAAGCGTAAAACTTGTCGTTTTTGAGTTATCGCCCTTGATTCTTATTTTCAAAATGATTTTTTGTTCATAACTTTTAAACCATAAAAGATGATGAATGAAACATAGGGTTCATTTGAAAGAAGATTAAATTACCTACAATTTGAACCCAAACAGTACATGATTCGGTTGAACGGTTTCAAAATGGCGGCCAAAACAAGTTTTGCGAGACACGTTTTTAGCCAATAACTTGAAAACCATAACAGATAGTATAGTAAACATGTATACTTAAATGAATCAGAATGCAAAGAGCTACAATTTGAGTCCAAGGTCAAAGTTCATAGGTCAAGGTCATTCCCTAGCAACAAGGTAACCTTAATGAAAAGTCCATAGCAACCATACATATTCTTAAACCAGACTACTTTCTGAGTTTAGATGTAAGTTTTTTTTCAACCGGAAGTGACATTTAGTCCATAGCAACCAACATAAAAGTCCTTAGCAACCATACTTTTTCTGACTCTAGGCCCCCTGATCTTCATTCTGGAGCCTATATCAAAATAATTGGCAACATCTTGTCATAAACAAAGTGACTCAAATGTCTTGAGTACTTGTATAAAATAACAAAAACATAAGACAGGGAAAGACCTCACATTTGTTCTCTGAACAAATGACTTTTTAATTATTATTCTTCTTCTTTTCCGCGGTCACTATAACAAAAGTGTCGCGACATAACTTTACGACACTTGGTACCATTATTCGGTCAGACCCTGACTCGCCTTGACTGACCCTGCGAAACCGATCTATTTTTAGTAACGGAGTTATCTGCCCCAGACCGGAAAACCTTGTTTGCAAAATTAGTCAAAAACTATAACCGTTATCAAAAAACTAATGAGTGGAAAATGTCATTTGACTCCTAGGGATGATTTGTAGACCAAAAAAAAAATTTTCGAACAACTTCCTGGTTACGCGTTTTTGACTCGAAAAGTGTCGCGACTTGTCAAATTTTTTTTCTTCAAAACGATTAGTCTTAGAGACTTGGGACCTTCACCAATCATCCTAAGTGACATATGTTACATCTAAAAATGTCAAGGTCAAAGGTCAAATCTCAAGGTCAGAGGTCATGATACACCTTGTTTGCAGTATAGCTCAAAAACCATACAAAATTGAAGCAGACATGTAATGGGGAAAATACTCGTCTCATTTAGACCTTTATTTGATATAAAGGGTCGAACACTGTACGACAAACCGTTTTCGAGTAATGGCCCTTAACGCGTTTCGGCTTATCCTTTTTTATACGACCGCAAAAATTTGTGGTCGTATAATGTTATGGCGATGTCGTCGTCTGCGTCTGCGTCTGTGTCTGCGTCTGCGTCGTCTGGGGACATTTGGTTTCCGTGCGATAACTTGAGTATATATTGACTGATTGTTATGAAATTTTGATATGATGTTTCTATTCACTAAAGGAAGGTTGGTATTGCATTTGGGGTTTCTGGCCCCTACGGTTTTAGAAAAAAGGGCCAAAAGGGGCTAAAATGGTTGTTGTGACAAAACTTCTGTAGAATGTTTATTTTTTATCTGATTTTGATCATTCTTATTTCATTTAATTCCTCATTAAATTCTGTCAACTAAATGTGTCATTGGTTTTGATATATATTCCACCGTTACATTGCTACAGGGGGTCAAAAAGGGGCCACACCCCAAAATTCAACTTTTTTATTTGTGGTCCGATTTTGAAAATCTTTTTTTCATTGGAATCCTTGTGAAAATCCCTGCCTGCGTTTTTCAATCAGATTTGCAATATCTCTAACCATTTTTGAGAAATTAGGGGTCAAAGGGGCAGAAATCGCCATTGTCCATGTAAATAATTTAAGCTGTAATGGACCAGACAATTGTTGTGAAGTTTAAATATGAAGGTTTTATCCACTGAAGGAAGGTTGGCACTGTATTTGGGGTTTGTGGCCCCTACCATTTTAGAAAAAAAGGACCAAAAGGGGCTAAAATGGGTGCATTGACAAAAGTTGTAAAAATTTTATTATTCATTCAATTTTGAAAATTCTTTTTTTGTTGAATTGCTCATTGAATTCTGTCAACTTAATGTGTCAATGGTTTTGAAATATATTGCAGCTTTACATTGCTACAGGGGGCCATAGACATGCCATGCCCATAAAATCAAATTTTTATTTTTGGTCAGATTTTCAAATATTATTTTCATTTGAATCCTTGTGAAAATCTTAATCAGATTTGCAATAATTCTTACTGTTTTTTTTTTTTTTAAATAGGGGTCCAAAAGGACCAAATATGTCTATTAATATAAGACTTTTCTATGAGACGTTGATGTGAATATATATGTGTTAAATATGCATTTTAAAGTCAACCACAGGGTGCATGTGTCAAAAATCTTTATAAGTCCACCATGGGCTGCATGTGACCAAAGCGATAGATTATCCATATTGGGCCTCCAACGTACAGGGCTCAACATGTTGCGGTCGTATCATGCTGCGCTCGGCGTAGCTTTTTTTTGCTTATAACTTTTAAACCGTCAGAGATAATATAGTAAACATATGGGTTTTTTGTGACCGTCATTATATGTCCTTCAATTTAAGACCAAAGTTGATTGGTTACGGGCAGCCATTTTCAAAATGGCTGACACCGTAAACAGTTTTATGAAATAGCACTTAAACCGTACAAAATTGAAGCGGACAATACATGGAAAAAATGTTCGCCATGTCGAAAGCTACAAAAAGGGTTTCAGGTGCGAAAGGGTAAAACCTGTCGTTTTTAAGTTATCGCCCTTGATTCTTATTTTTAAAATGATTTTTTGTTTATAACTTTTAAACCATAAAAGATGATGAATGAAACATAGGGTTCATTTGAAACAGGATTAAATTACCTACAATTTGAACCCAAACAGTACATGATTCGGTTGAACGGTTTCAAAATGGCGGCCAAAACAAGTTTCGCGAAACACGTTTTTTGCCAATAACTTGAAAACCATAACAGATAGTATAGTAAACATGTATACTTAAATGAATCAGTATATAAAGAGCTACAATTTGAGTCCAAGGTCAAAGGTCATAGGTCAAGGTCATTCCGTAGCAACAAGGTAACATTAATGAAAAGTCCATAGCAACCATATATATTCTAAACCAAGACTACTTTTTGAGTTAAGAGTTAAGTTTTTTCAACCGGAAGTAACCCCTAGTCCATAGCAACCGTAATAATAGTCCTTAGCAACCATACTTTTTCTGACTCTAGGTTCCCTGCTCTTTACTCTGGAACATTTGTCGCAACTTATAATTTAATACTATTGTCAAAAACAGACTCAAATAGCCTATCTGAATGTAACGGTTATCATAAAACATGGGAAAGACCTAACATTTGTTCTCTGAACAAATGACTTTTTAATTATTATTATTTTTTTTTTTCCGCCACAAAAAAAAAAGAAGAAATACTTAACGTAACATTACGAAACTTCATACCATTAACCGACACTATAAGGGCATGACTTGAGTAACCCTGCGAAACCGATCTATCTTTAGTAACGGAGTTATCTGCCCGTAACCCAAAAAACCTTGTTTGCAGATTAACTCAATAACCGTAACCGTTATCAAAAATCTGAAGCCGGGAAAATGTTGCTAGACTCATGGTCATGATTCGTCATGCAAATTTTTTTTTTTCGATCAACTTCCTGGTTACGCGTTTTTGACACGAAAAGTGTCGCGACTCGTCGAAATTTTTTTTCTTCAAAACGGTTAGTCCTAGAGACTTGGGACCTTCACCAATCATCCTAAAGAGCATATGTTACATCTAAAAATGTCAAGGTCAAAGGTCAAATCTCAAGGTCAGAGGTCATGGTACACCTTGTTTGCAGTATAGCTCAAAAACCATACAAAATTGAAGCAGACATGTAATGGGAAAAATACCCGTCTCATTTAGACCTTTATTTGATATAAAGGGTCGAACACTGTACGACAAACCGTTTTCGAGTTATGGCCCTTAACGCGTTTCGGCTTATCCGTTTTTGGCTTATAACTTTTAAACCGTCAGAGATAATATAGTAAACATACGGGTTTTTTGTGACCGTCATTATATGTCCTTCAATTTAAGACCAAAGTCGAATGGTTACGGGCAGCCATTTTCAAAATGGCTGACACCGTAAACAGTTTTTATGAAATAACACTTAAACCGTACAAAATTGAAGCGGACAATACATGGAAAAAATGTTTGCCATGTCGAAATCTACAAAAAGTGTTTCAGGTGCGAAAGCGTAAAACTTGTCGTTTTTGAGTTATCGCCCTTGATTCTTATTTTTAAAATGATTTTTTGTTTATAACTTTTAAACCATAAAAGATGATGAATAAAACATAGGGTTCATTTGAAACAGGATTAAATTACCTACAATTTGAACCCAAACAGTACATGATTCGGTTGAACGGTTTCAAAATGGCGGCCATAACAATTTTCGCGAAACACGTTTTTGCCAATAACTTGTAAACCATAACAGATAGTATAGTAAACATGTATACTTAAATGAATCAGTATATAAAGAGCTACAATTTGAGTCCAAGGTCAAAGGTCAGAGGTCAAGGTCATTCCCTAGCAACAAGGTAACGTTTAATGAAAAGTCCATAGCAACCAAATATATTCTAAACCAAGACTACTTTTTGAGTTAAGAGTTAAGTTTTTTCAACCGGAAGTAACCCCTAGTCCATAGCAACCGTCATAAAAGTCCTTAGCAACCATATTTTTTCTGACTCTAGGTCCCCTGCTCTTCATTCTGGAGCCTATATCACAATAATTGGCAACATCTTGTCATAAACAAAGTGACTCAAATGTCTTGAGTACTTGTATAAAACACCATAACAAAAACATAAGACAGGGAAAGACCTCACATTTGTTCTCTGAACAAATGACTTTTTAATTGTAAATATAAATCCAACTGTCATAAAATTTTATACGCTTAATTATCATTATAATGAAAACACAGATTGCTGTAAAAATTTAATCTATTACTCTATTTATTCACAAGGTTGGAACTAGCAGAGCTTAAATTTCTCAGTCTTTGAGTAATAATATATCTACAGCAAAATGTATATGTAAGAAAATAATAAAATAAATAAATAGAGAGATTTTAAAAGCTGAACTACATTTATATGCATTACAATTTTTGTCCGCCTGCGAAGCAGAGCGGGACATAGGTGTTACTTTACCGGCGGCGGCGTTAACTTTTTGGAAAAGTTTTATGAGCACCTCCATATCTCAAGAACTATAGGTCCTAGGTTGATGAAACTTGGTATGCATCCCCATCTTTTGACCTTGACCTTGATTTTCCGGTTGAGTGACTTTGACAATTTTCAATACATATAATAGCAATGGAAAAGTTTTGCGAGCACCTCCATATCTGAAGAACTATAGGTCCTAGGTTAATGAAACTTGGTATGCATATGCCCCAGTAGTAGCTTAGCACAGTTGCATCCCCATCTTTTGACCTTGACTTTCCAGTTGAGTGACTTTGATTATTTTTATTGCATATATTAGCAATGTTTAAGTTCTATAAACATCTTTTGATCTCAGAAACTGAAAATTCAAAATAAAGTGGAAGTAAGAAAGAATAATTGTTTCTGATGGTGCCGGCAGGCGAGACATACTTTAGTGTTAACTCTTGTTTTTAAATTTCAGATCAACAAGAAGTTAGGCCTTTCACCAGGTGCTCACACTTTACGCCTTGCTCGTTTAAGGGATTACCAAAGAAGCAAACAGAGAGCCATAGCAACCTCAAGAGCATTCAAAAGAAAACGGCTTGAAAAGAAAGCAAAGATGTAAGTATACTCAATTTTTGGCCAGTTTTTACTAGTGAAAAATGGGGGGGGGGGCAAATACTTTTGTAACAGTTTACTCAGCAACTACTTCCCACAGCCTTTCAATACTTGGTATGAGCATCAGCATTAGGTCCCATAATGTGGAATGTAATTTCAGGTCTGTCACTTATCTACTTCCTGTTTAACAACTTAGTTAATTTTTGACATAAATGGTCAAAGGTAGAAAATTTACATAACAGTTTTTCTCAGCAACAACTGCTTATCACTGCCTTTTGAAATTTGATAACTCATACTTTCAGGTATCAAAAGACTGCATCTGTAGAAGTTAGGGAAGGAGTAGAATACCAACCAGGATGCTGCTTGGTAAATGCGTTAGTAAATGATATAAAGACTATCCCAGCACCCGTTTCTGCACCAGAGCATATTCCTGTGCCACCTGATGTAATGAAAGATTGCTGTATTACATTTTTTGATGTTGAAACTACAGGACTTGGTAAGAAATCGGTGTCAAAGTTTAAGTGTAAAGCCCAGCTTTTATCTCAGCAACTACAAGTTGTAGGTTGTTGTAACCTTGTATACATTTTTTGTACTTATGAACCTTTAGTCAGTCATTATCAAGCCAAAATCAGGTCACTCTGAAGTTTACAATGTATATACTTTTATAGGGATGCAGTCCCCGATGCACCTTGGTGTGAACAATTGTATCAGCTAGCAAGTAGGCAAAATTAGGCCAGTTTGACCTACATTTTCTGCCTCAGTAAACATTCTTACTTAAATGGCCTTTAAATGTTAGGTTAACATGAAACAAAAAGTAGGGCATTATTGACCTAAACATAAAAATTGACTTTTTCAAGCAAATACATGTCAATAATGCAGAATCGTCTGATACTGACTTTGATAAAAACACACTTAAATGAGACTTCCTTTATATATCTGAATAAGGTACAACAAAGTCTGAAAATAACAGTTGAGCCACAAGGTGTTCATACAGGGGAAACTTTTCCACAGAGGAAATTTCAAGCATGTGGAAGGGCACACATCATTGAAAGGACCAGAGGTGCATCTGAATGTCAAAAGTCTGAAAGAGCAAAGACAAAACCAGTAACACAAACGAGAACAGGACGATGAAACAGACAACATAAAACACAAAAATACAAAAACAACTGAAAAGCAATCAATAACCCTAAGTCAAGTCATAACGAGAGTGAACTCAGGTGCTACGGAAGAGTAAGCAAATCAGTGGTGCTGCCAATAGCCAATTCAGTGTGTCAAATCCGGTAAAGGAAGACAAAACAAAACCCTATGACAAACTATCACATGAAACTATTTATATGTGACATGATCTTTAATTTTGTTCCAATATTTTTTTTTCAGCTAGAGATTCCCATATTACTCAACTATCAGCCATCAATGGATTTGGAGAAAGTGTAAATACTTTTAACACATACATAAAGCCAGGCAAAAATCAAAATATTTCACCTCAAGCTCAGGAAGTTACAGGACTCAAATATGAAAACGGAAAATTATACCACAACAACATTGAGGTTGAAGCAGTCAGTATCAAACAGGGACTCCAAAGATTCACACAATTCTTATCAAAATCAGAAAAACCTATCATTTTATGTGGCCATAATGCCAGAGTATTTGATGTTCCAGTGTTTCTCACAGCAATTTTAAAAAACAATGAGTTAGAAGCTCTATCATCTTCTGTGACAGGCTTTGTTGACAGTTTACTCATTTTTAAAGAGTTGTTTCCCACATTAGCCTCCTATTCTCAGCCAGCAGTATATAGAACAATATTTAATGAAATCTATAATGCCCATGATGCAAAGGAGGATGTTCTGGCTTTGGCTAGATTATTCAAAGAAACATGTCCAAATCATATGATAAAATCAAAACATTCATCAACAGTTGAATCAGCCGTTAAAGTACATGAACACTTTTGGCATACAAAATCACTGCGCACATCATTGGACCCACTTGTTGAAGGAGAGGCACCTGTCATTACTAAAACGATGGCAAGGAAAATTGCTAGTAGTGGATTAGGACTTGGACACTTAAAACTAGCTCACAGCAGGGACAGACAGTCTGGAATTAGAAAGCTCTTTACTGAAATATGCCCCAAAACATCAAAAGTGCGTGTTACAAAATTGTCAAGAATTATTGTGGCAATTCAAATGTATCTTAATGGCTTGGAGGAATGAACATTATAACAGAGATATAAATTTGTGACAATTATAAATTTTTTATTTGTGTAAATTTTGTAATATGACTTATACTTTAGGCAAGTTGAGCCTAGGGATGTTGAACAATCTGCCAAATATATAGTTTTAGGGTGTATTTTCAGGATTAGGACATGATTTTTTTGGCCAGATTTCATGGAGTGAAAAGTCCAGGTTATAAAATGATGAATGTTGGACAGGCGTGCTGTTTTCTCAGCAACTACTTATCAGAGCCACTTGATATTTGGTATACAGTATCACTGTTTGGCCGCATAACGTGGATTTGATTTCAGGTCTATCGCTTACCTACTTCCTGTTTTACGAAATCCAACCATTTTTGACATTTAAAGACATTCTCTCCTATAAGCTTGTTATTTTTACACATTTATCATGGCAATAAATTAATTTTTTTAATGTTTTATTTTCTTCAAATAAATTTTATTAGATCTGCATGATTTGCTGGTGTCTGTGTTCTGTCACATTTCTATGGCCCAACCAGGTACGTGGATCTGCCATATACATGTCGTTTTACCCTTGTCTGTCTGTATGTACGTGTAACACTTTGGTTAAGTTCTTGGTTAAGGTCCGCTACTGGGATACTAGATGTTGGGGGTTAATGATATTTTACCACTAGATGTGTCTTGGGTAATGTGACAACTCCCAATAGAAATTGGGTCACTGTGACCTATATTTTATGCATGATCAACTTTGGTTAAGTTCTTGGTTAAGGTCCATATCTCAGATACTACATGTTGGCTGTGAATTTTACTACTAGATGAGTCATGGTAACAGGGCACAACTCGCTGGAAATTAGGTCACTGCAACATTATTAATAATGTTTTTATCACTAATAGCTTGAACAGGTTCGAATTTGGTTACTGTGTGAATATTTTTGTTTAAGTTGTGCCCCTTTGACCTTGGAAATGGGGTCCATGTATCCGTCACACTTGTTCTCATGCCTACAATTCTCAATTGATGTTTATGAAATTTATACATAATTATTATATTTTAATACATGTATCTTTGACAAGTTTGAAATTGAGTACCACGTGACTATTTTGTATTGTATTAGAAAGCCAACTTAGAATTTTTGCCGTTCGGCGGGGGACTTATTATTTGATGGCAGGGTGAACTTCGGATTTTTGTACATCAAATATGTAGAAGTATATACAGCAGTATCAATTGCTCTTCACGGTTTAGTCAAATATACTGTATTTACATGTAGTATATTTTTTGTGAATAAGAATAATAACTGTCCTGTGGAGTAACTGTATTTGACACTTAAAAGTACGGGAAAATTTCCCTCCAATTTTTTATTCTTTTTTTTATTTACAAAACATACTGTTTGATTTTTTTTCTTTCTTACATTTATTTTAAATTCTCAAAACAAGTAAAATTGTATGTGAAGATTTTTGTAAAGTTTTTTTTACAAAAGAGATACTTAAGTATTGGATAGACCAGATAAGACTGTCCCTTGGCTGGTGGCTTGGCCTGTTGTCGACAGGGGTAAAAGTTAATGGTTTTCAACCTATTTTGACAAAACTAAGCGATAATGTTTCAGAATAGGTGGATTAGATGCCTATACATTTTGGAGAAATTTTATCTAAGTTTAAAGTCACAGTTGAAACAAAAAACCATTGAAATCTACTTTTGCTTGAATAATATGCCCAGTCATATGTCCCTTCATAACCGATCATAACTTTTTTTTGAAATCATGTACCTAGTTATTTTTTTTTCTTATTAAATAAGATTTTATAAGTGCTTTTATATTATAATCATTAAATAAAGAGTTAATTATTGCAATTATGATTTTTGGTCTCTTTTGTGAGTCTGGCCGGCTTACAAATATATAGAAATTGGACCAAAATACCTCACTCTGAGGGGTATAGAATTTTTTTATATATATATATTTGTTATTTTTCTTCTTAATCACTTATATTTATCCCTTTCACATAATTATAAAGCATTTTTATTAATTTCAGCATATCACCAATTTTTTTACCAGTCTTTATTCACTCTAGGTCTAAATACATATTGGTATGCAATATAATGACTTATTCGCACTCGGTTACCATGGAAACGAAGTCATGTACATATCAATTTTATTTCATTTTTCAGTAAAGGGATACTGACCCTGTCCATAGATACCATTTTTATATTAATTTAATTATTTTTTTCTCAGGTGCGTATCTCCTTAACTAAAAAGTTCGTCATGAAAGATGCAAAGGAATAAATAAAACTTGTGCCTGTCATATAAAATGCCTATAAAAATTGAGATTTATAGAAGTGTATATCATGTTAACAAATATTGAAAACTAATATAGAAAATAAAGCATTTTATTCCAGTCTGGATGCAGGAAAATCACTCCGTCTAGACAGAAAAAAAACGCGAAAATCATCACTACTCTATAGACTCCATAAGGCTTCGCTGGCGCTTGCCTAAAAACCAAATGTGCTTCCCTAAATTTGTTTTTTTTTAATTTATTGATGCCTCTTAGCTGCATATAACTTTCAGTAGTGAAGCAATTAAGCAGTGAATCAATCTCAAAATGGTCCAAACAAAGCCACAAAACAGATTGTCATTTAAATGTGTACTGGAAAAATGAAAATCACAATATTTATAATGGTCCTGATTTGGTTCAGGCAGTTCGAATGAAATGTCAGATGAATTGAAGAAAACATGGTTAAATAGAGTACCGGTAGTTAAAATATAAGTTATAAAGATTCGTTTTCTTTACAGGCCAGCAGTCTCAAGTTCCTATGTAAATACAAATTTGATTTCAATAAGGTAAGAAAATCAAGTCAAGAATTTCCAATGGTAAAATAAGCTCTCTATGTGTCTTTTTAAGTCACCCCTAGTGGTCACAATTTGACGTCAAATAAATCTTTTTGCACAGTTTTTATGCCTAACTATGAAAATAGAGGGCGTATAATATAATATGAGATCAATTTGTCTGGTTTTTGTTTGTCAATCTAGGGTTAAGTTTCTTTTCCCTTATGAAATTGTAAAATATAAAAAAATATCATCTTGACACTTTACACACACAGACATCCAAAAATCTTAAATTTTTGCAGGAAAAAATGGTGAGAAAGAGCATCATTTTATAGCAGACATATTTTTTTTTAATGCTGGATATATATACGGTACCTATTTTTAAAGAAAATGAAATTATTGCATGTTTAAAGATGCTGTTTTACAAACATTGAATTGATGATATTGTACTTGGTTTTATAACATATTGATATTTTTATGGCATCACACTTATATTGTGCTTATATCTAAGAAACTTTAAACTTTGTGCACTACAGAACTAATCTGTTGATTCAGATATAATGATGTTTTTGGTCTTCATGTTTTGTTTTAAAGTTTGAACTGCTCAATGGTTTTGTTATTTATACCGATTTTACTTGTTGTTTTCAGTTTATATATGATGGTATATCTTTTATGAATGAAGAACAAGAACAACAAATATCAGCATTCTTAGACAGAAAGGAACTGTTTCAAGGATTAGAGAGGTGAAATTCATTTAAGAAATTACTGAGGGCTGTGGTTTGTTGCTGATTATACATGTAACCTGGGTACACAATATTATCCCCAAGCTCAATACAGGAGCCATATTTTTATACCCCACACAACGAAGTTGCGAAGGGTATAATGTTTTTTACTGGTCCGTCCGTCCGTCTGTGATCAAAGTTTGTAATCGCAACTCCTCTTAAACTACTGAACAGAATTTAATGAAACTTGGTATGCAAGAAGAACACCATATGTAGTTGTGCGTATTACCAGGAATTTTTGATTCGCAAATTTTTGTGGGAGTTATGGCCCTTTGGACTTAGAAATTTGCAGAAAATCATGATTACAGTTTGTAATCGCAACTCCTCTTAAACTACTGAACAGAATTTAACGAAAATTAGTATGCAAGAAGAACACCATATGTAGTTGTGCATGTTACCGGGAATTATTGATTCGCAAATTTTTGTGGGAGTTATGGCCCTTTGGACTTAGAAATTTGCAGAAAATCATGATTACAGTTTGTAATTGCAACTCCTCTAAAACTACTGAACAGAATTTAACAAAACTTGGTATGCAAGAAGAACACCATATGTAGTTGTGCATATTACTGGGAATTTTTGATTAGCAAATTTTTGTGGGAGTAATGGCCCTTTGGACTTAGAAATTTGCAGAAAATCATGATTACAGTTTGTGATAGCAACTCCTCTTAAACTACTGAACAGAATTTAATGAAACTTAGTATGAGCTCACTCACAGTATTACTTGTTACTTGCTGATGAAAGATTCTCAGCTATAGGATTAAACTTGTAATTTTGAGGAACTTAATTGATATGTAAAACTTCTTAATATATTTATTGGTTCATTCTGACTAATGAATTAAGGTATTTTTTCAGAGAAGTTGATGAATCAGCCATACAGAGGTTATGTTCCATTGTGGCAGAATGGATGTATGGATCACAGGCTGACAAACCATTACAAATATCCAAGGAAGATGACGGTATGTAGATGTTAATGAGATGTGGAATAAGTTTACGCAACACAACCTATATAAACAAATGTCAATTTAAAAAATCCACAATGGAAGACATCATGTATTTTTTTTTTTCAAATATCTATTGACTACATGTCCAGAAAGTAAATTTGTTAATAGATTTCTGTCTTTCTCCAAAGAATCAACAAAATTTTATATGATTATTTATTTTATTATAGACTTTGCAGTAATACAGGATTATATCTTACACAATGAACTAAGGACCAGGTTTTCTGATGTGTGGACCATAATTGATAAAGATAAGGTATATGTTAATGAATACTTATTGAATGGGTTTGAAAATTTCGTTACAAACCGACCTATAGAAGATTGTGAGATGTGAAATTAGTTTATGTATTACATCTTGGTCACTTTGGTCCTGGATCATCAAAAATTTCAGTCTCTTTATATTTTTCATGTTTTTCCCTAAACTAAAATATGGCTTTTTAAGTGATTTTCTGACTGCAACTAATTTATTTCCTGTTTACAGAACATTTTAAGTTGCACTTATGTATTTCTACCATGGAAGCAATGTTTTTTATGTGTATTTCACTATACATATAACATAAAAACATTTTTCAGCCTTCATGTAAGTCAAGGTTTTTATCAAATAATTTTCTTGAAACATTATTTAGATGTTTACACATATTTACACATAGTATTTCTTTTTTTCTTCTAGTATTTACTTAATCTTTAGATTAGTTGCTTTTCATATTTCAGATAACCGTTGAAAAAGTTGGCAAAGAAGTAAGAGAACAGAAAGAACTTGAAGAATCACAATCTAAACAGGAAAAATCTACATCGTAAGTGTAAGCTAAACAGGAAAAATCTACATCGTAAGTGAAAACTAAACAGGAATAAATCTACATCGTAAGTGTAAACTAAACAGGAAAAATCTACATCGTAAGTGAAAACTAAACAGGAAAAATCTACATCGTAAGTGTAAGCTAAACAGGAAAAATCTGCATCGTAAGTGATAAACTAAACAGGAAAAATCTACATTGTAAGTGAAAAACTAAACGGGAAAAATCTACATTGTAAGTGAAAAACTAAATGGGAAAAATCTACATCGTAAGTGATAAACTAAACAGGAAAAATCTAAATCGTAAGTGATAAACTAAACAGGAAAAATCTACATCTGAAGTGATAAACTAAACAGGAAAAATCTACATCGTAAGTGACAAACTAAACAGGAAAAATCAACATCATAATTGAAAACTAAACAGGAAAAATCTACATCATAAGTGATAAACTAAACAGGAAAAATCTGCATCGTAAGTGAAAACTAAACAGAAAAAAACTACATCGTAAGTGAAAACTTAACAGGAAAAAATCTACATCGTAAGTGAAAAACTAAACAGGAAAAATCTACATCGTAAGTGATAAACTAAACAGGAAAATCTACATCGTAAGTGATGGAAGTACTGCATAGCTTATATTTATCCAGGGTAATCCACAGGGTTCCCACGCTTAGTTTAAAAACTAGTGCAGATTATTGCATCAAAGCTCTGTTGCAATCGTTATGGTAATATTTTTTTCAAATAAATTTAAAGCGGATTTTTATACCCTGCTTTGAAGGTGAAGGGGGTTTACTGGTTTATCTCTGTCCTTCCGTTCCCATCGTCCGTCTGCAACATAACTTTCTTAACAGTTGTCTCAACAACTACATATCACAATTGCTTGAAATTTTAATATTTGGCTTCAGCATGAGGTCCTTTATCGCAAGAACAAAAATTAGGTCTGTCTTACATATACTTTTTGTTAAGACTTTGTGAATTTTCAACACTATTGGTCAATTGTTTAAAATGTTCGTAACACATGGTAACAATTTCATCACAGGAGCATGATATTTGGTATATGACGTATTGCAAGTATCAAAAGTAGGTCCACATGTCAGATATCTACTTCCTGTTCACTGAAAAAGTTAATACTGGGAATAGCGGGGTAACATGTTTTCTCTGCGAAAGTTCCGACCACGAAAAAAGTCATACACTATAAGCAAGCACCCAGGGTTTGATTGTATTTTAGTATATGAAAAATATCTGACAGTGAGTAGAAAAAATGAATAACATTTTGTGACCAATTCAAGAATGTATTGTACAATTTTCACAAATAGCAAAATCAAGAAAACTAGGCTGGACATGCCTGTTGACAAGCCTGCACTTTACAGAATTTAGATCTCTAGCCGAGTTGATTTGAACTTGTTTTATAATAACTTACTAGAATGCAGTTAGCCTGTTTCATTAAACACTTATATCTAAAGGACTACACAATTGAAGAAAAGTTCTGTCAAATACTTATTTTCACACCTACTTTTCTTCCCGTTTCAAATGTCTGAGGGCAATTTCATGGTTATTTATTTTTTGTGGTTCTTGGTTACAACAATTATTTTATTACTAGTAGAAACAAATTGTTTGCAACATTTAATTTTCACAAATTTCTGTTCCTCATGAAATTTGTGAACATAAATTGCTCGCAAAAATTAATTGGTTGACAGTACGAGGGCTGTCCGTAAAGTTCATGGACAGTTGATATAAATTAAATAATGTTTATTGGATTTACTTCAAATTTTCTTATAATAGCATGAGTAGTCTTATAAATAAGTGTACCAAATTTAAGAATAAACAAACACCTACAAGTTGATTTTTCATCATTTAGAAAATAAATCGTATTCATAACCCGGAGCAAGACGTTCATATTTTTCGACGTCATATTAAACAATTTCTTTTCCATATGGTCATATTGATTGCAACATGTTAAAAACTTTTATGACTTTTTGAAAATTATATTTTGTCAAATGTATCTTAATTCTTTTTTTTGCATGTATTGTTTCATTTTTTGAAACATTTTATTCACAAGTTGCATGGCAATTTAAGTTCTTGACATCAACAATACAACTCCAAGCAAAGTCTATTGGTGGGGACAGAACTATATAGCTATATATTAATACCACAAAACATGCCAATCAATTATTTTCTATCTCCATCTGAAATGCACATGCCATCAGAAGTATCTTAGTAAGCTTTTTTCACAATTTATAGAATCTGTGTATATCTGTTAATATTTTTCAGACCCAAATATACAATCTTATAACCGTCCATTGCTCCACCTCTTTGCAAAACGTTACTTTTTCTACGTCAATGAAACTGATGTGAATTCTCAAAATGCCGATTTCTCAATATATTAAAATAATAGACCCTTCAAATTTGGTATGTGCATCATCCTTACTATTGGCAACACTGAAGTACAGGTTTTATTGCATCGCTAGACATTGTATATGCAAAGCGAGATCTTATTCTAAGCATTCTGAATATTTCCGAAAAAATTCTTACATTGCTCCGACCCAACATACAGTAAGTCAATTAATTATAAATGTAGCACTATTTAGGTCGAACATTTGCAAAACAATATACCAGAACTAAAGGAAAATGTTCAAAATTATTACTTTGTAAAGAACTAATCCCTAGTACGTCGTATTGGTTCAAATCTTTGCTTGTCCACGAACTTTACGGACAGCCCTCGTATGTTCTAACAAGACTTCAGAAACATTGTTTAGTTTGTAAGGCCAGTGCAAAAACCATATAATGTTCTCTTTTTCTCTTTTGTTAGAGCTGAAGGGTTACAGACTTTACAAAGTAATTTTGAATCATTTCAGGATTTGCATACTAAAATTCAATGTAAATCCATCAAATATTTTTGAAAGAACTTAGATCCTGAAGGCAATTTAGCTCTTCCTATCTTTTTTCAGTATTCTAGTATTGTTTTAAATAGTCTTTGACAAATTGAAGTCATGAAAAATAGCTTATTACATGTATGTGTTATAACATTTATAGCCAAAGTTATAAAAATTAATTAATTTCAGGTTAAGAGACAGTTTACTTGGATTTACAAGAATATTCAGGCTGCTTGTACAGGCTCAAAAGGTAAAACCCAACAAGTCCACTTATGAAATTTTTTTGTATCAACTACATAAAAAAAAAGCATAAAAAACTTTACATTGCTGTTCAACTGTATCTTTGGAGCAAATCCGAAACTCAAAAGAATGCTTATCGAAATGCACACTGTTAAAGTTTTTCATAGTTTCAACTTTTCAACTTGTAGGTTTTTAAAGTATGTACCTGGTACATACTGCTGAATCAAGTCCACCACTATCATCAATTTGTTGTAAAGTTTTTTTTTTTTCATTGTTTCCAAATGATTTATTTTGCTTTTATGATTTTACTTAACGTATCACTTTGAATTGAGACAAACATTTTTGTATCTCATTTCAGCCTATTTTAGGACATAACATGTTCATGGATCTGTTGTTGTATTATGATAAATTCCATAAACCTTTGCCAAGTAAGTAAGAAATGTAGTTGCACAGTTTTCTCATATTGTAAATTTGGTAATGTGATCAGTTTTATACTACTGCACTACCTTAATAAGCTCAAATTACCTCAATTGTGGGTAGAAAAGCCTCACTAACCCCATGCATACATGGACTCAATTCCACTAACCCCATGCATGCAATATTTAAATTGGATGAGAATACAGTGCTAACATCTGACAATATAGGGTTTATTGTTTTTTATATTGAATTCCTATTTTAATAAGTACCTTGTTTAAGATACAAGTCTAAATATTCAAATCTCACTTGATAAGAAATGTGTATACTATTCATTTTATAATTTAGATTTCCATTTATTACAGAAAGTTATAAAGAGATTAAAGCAGAGCTCCACAGAATCTTTCCTGTAATCATAGATACCAAACATATTACTAATACTGTTAGAAAGGTAGGTGATTTGTGGTATAGAAAGATTCAGTCAATGAATAAAATTAACCCTTGCCATGCTGAGCCCGGATATATCCGGGATCCACCCTCCAATTGCTCAGTGCTGAGCCCGGATATATCCGGGCTTGTACTAAAAATAGAACATTGTCACGAAAGTTCTGGATTTTGAAGGAAAGACATGTCTTGTTGAAATTTAATCCATATAGGAATCAAGAACATTAATATTACTTGACTTTTCAGTGAAATTTTTTGAAACAACGTGAGAAATAAACAAAATATATAATTGTCTTTTTATAAATATTTTTATGTCACGTGGTGTTGGAAATTCCCTAGATCTAAAAATTAATACCCGAGGTTCGTAATTAAAAATCCCCGTTGATTTAAAACAATCGGATCAACTGATTCGATATTTTACTGAAATATATTTTTGAAAATCTTTTCATTCTTGGTAAAATTTAGAAAAGTGTCAAATAAAACCGAGATCAGTCCCCAAATCGAAAAAAATCTACTTTCGATTTTGCGCCGGCAATCTATATTTACGCTTCACCAGTCTTCAGAAAATTGGCTAATTTACGCGGTCTAGAAAAAATCTTTATACCCATTTACAAAACGAATAAATAATTTAAATAAGAAGTTGTTAGATTTGAGTAGAAAATAATTCTAATACTTAAATTTGAATGAAATTCGGCAGAACAAAATACGGAAAATAGATGGCGCTGTTTCATAATTTACATTGGAAACAACATGGCTGCCGAAGTAAATTATCTCGAAGGATACACAGATTTCTTTGAATTGTTTAATGAAAATGATACCGAGGAAGAATTTGAAAGGTTCGAAGTTAATGAAGTAAACAATGATAATGATGAGATTGTTGAAAATGACGTCGAGGAAGATCAGGAGTGGCAATTAGGAGACCTGGAACACCCTTCTTTACCACGTGTTCTTTACAGTCAGACTTCAACACTGAAGCTCGGATGCTGAAAGATGTAAATGATCGGAACTCATCCATGGATTATATCAAGCTCTTTATTGATGCATCCACCTATGAGAAAATATCAGTTGAAACATAAAGATACGCAGAGCAGTATCCTGTAGACGGTCAATTATCTTTGAAGTAAAGATTTAGAAAATGGGTAAACACAACTGTAAAATGAAATAAGAGTTTTCATTGTCCTGATTCTAGCTATGGGACTTGTTTCCCAGATTGATGTCAAAGACTATTGGTATCCTATCACAAGTACACCATTCTTTGGATACTGTATGGCAAGAGATAGATTTTTACTGATTTTAACTTTCCTCCATCTAAATGACAACAACTTCTATATACCCCGTGGACTTGCCAATTATAACCCATTGTTCAAACTTGGAGACATCTTTAAGCAAATCGTGTCAAGTTTCATGCATGCCTCTTACCCATATCATCAGCTGGCACTGGATGGAAGGGTACCATGGAGAGGCAACTAACCTTTTGAGTTTACAACCATGACAGGCTTATATGATTTGTGATGCAGTTCTAGCTTTTGACTTTATACTGGGGAATCTTCCACACCACCAATTAAGTCAAAATAGATCAACTTATGACCTAACCATGGACTTACTAAGAGGCTTTTATGGACGAAGACATATCCTGTATTTGAAAACTATTACACATCTCATCAGCTATTTCAAGACTTATGGGAACTAGGTGTTGGTACAACTGGAACTGTTCGATCTAATCAGAAAGGCATTCCTCAACTTATAAAAGATGCTGCTGTACCTCGCAAAGTAGACTTCAGTTGTTGCAAACTCTGGAATTCTTAGTGTAAACTAAATACCATGATAGCAAAGTTGTTATGGTGCTTACCACAGTCTCTTCATCTGAATTTATTGGTTAGTAAAATTCATATTTTGACGTACATTTTTTTCATAAATCTTTTTAAAAAAACAGTACATGTACATGTTTGTAAGTGTAACTATTTAAACTGTGATAACTTCTGATAAAAAAAAATACATACACACACAAATTCATGTACCATTTATACATTTGTACATTAACGTAGTATATTCTTATTCGTACATGTACATAGTACGATGCTTATATTTCTGTCTCAGGAATTCAAGATTTAAACACATATAAGCTACTTTTTTCTGAGTTGACCAAGTTATAACACAGTTACAATTGATAAAAAAAACAATTGTACCATGAATATGCTGGCAATTTCACTTCTACACTAGACTTTTAAAAAAAATACTTTAAGATTGCCTTTAACATATGATTTCAGGTATTGGTAAACCTGATCCAACCATTGGGGAAGAGATTTATCATCCAAAACTTGTCACAGAGTACAATAAGCTGAAAGGAGGTGTTGACATGTTAGTTTTTCAGTCTTTGCATAAATGTAACTATATGCATCACATGTAGGTTAAAGTTGTCACTTCATCATGAAACTTTTTACATGATGTACATTTATTTAAGCTTTCCATTCTCAATAATAACACATTCTATTAGCTCAAAATGACTTTATTAGTTGGTAATTATATATTTTACAAAGACATATTCATATGTTCAAAATACCTGCTTATATTACATGTACTAAAGAACATGGATTATTGTGTTATTTGTTGATTCATCAATATATGAAGCAGCATGTGTGCATTACGATGCGTCTGATTTTTGACACTTATTTCTCTGACATGTTTTTTGTATTTATAATGAAAGTATTTGATTTTCTTATTTTCTGTATACAGGACTGATCAAATGGTATCTTATGGCAGGGTGTTGATAAAAACACTCAAGTGGTGAAAGAAAGTATTTTTTCACGTTTGCAGCCTTGCAACATTGAATGCCTACATACTTTACAAGGAAAATGTTAACAAAGGAACACCGATGCTCCAAAGAATTTTCTGAAGAAAACTTATCAGTCTGTTGATTGAGTGTAAAGACATAAATAGAAAAGAGGCTGAATGCATGATCCTCTCTTCAACTTTAAAGACTTTCTGGAAGGCATTTTCCCCATAAAATATCACCAAATGGACGCACTGTTTCGAGACAATGTGTTGTGTGTAACCCTGCTGAACGAGAAATTTAGTCTGCAGTAGAACAAAAGTGTAAAATTCCTGGACATGACAGTGCATTTCAATGTGAAGTAATATTATGCATTGTTCCTTGTTATGTTTTGAACTGTACCACACAAAACAGGAATATATCCTGGCATACACGCGCTGGAAATAGCGAACAAGAAGAATGATTTCTGTACTATGTACATTCTTGTATCAACTGCAATATTTGTTTTGATGTTATATTAACAGAAATGATATATACATGTATGTTTACAACTGTTATTTAATTGAAAATGTACTTACATGTTTCAAGTATTGTTCACATTAGTTTAAGTCAGGTGTCCAAAGCTCACTTCATATATTTATTTGTTTACAAAAATTGTTATTTTTAACAAAATAATAGTATCCTTTATACAATGTATAATTTTTATCTTAAAGGCTTATTAGTAAATATTTTGAGAGAAATTGGTTCATTTGACACTTTTTATTCCTAAATTATCAAATCATTTCATTTATTCTAAATTTGTTTGTTTAAAAAAACAATAAATGAAAGAAACGCTACAAAAAATGTTTTTTACGGGAAAACATGAATGACTTGGTTACCATGGAAACCATATTGTGTTGTTGATTATATAATTTTGAAGCTTTGTCATAAATGTACTTCCATATAAAGTATCAAAGTTATATGTTGTTTGGTTTTATTTCTACAACTGTTTGAAGTTATATAGTGGTAATTTGTTGTTTTTAACCAAAACAATGCAGCAGTGAGCACTAGAACCAAGTAAAACAACACAGCACGGCAAGGGTTAAACAACAGAGAGTCATCCACAATACTGCCACTGCGATCTAAAGTCAACTTGTTATCAAATGAGATTTAATCCTCCTACTGAGTTGATAACAAACAGCTATAAATTTTACAATGAAATGTCAGTCATCAGCTTAAAAGAATAATCAGCATTTTTGATTCTCTTTTAACCTGCGTGGCCTACCTGCGTTGCCGAAGGCAAAAGCAGGTCTAGGAGTCAGGTCACTCCATCCGTCGTCGCATTAAGAGGTGCCTGTCTTGTGTAATCTGAATCTCAAAAACCAAACACTAGATCTTTCTGAAATTTTACACAGTGATTACATACATATTGAAGATGTTCACCTCTTATTTTGGGATCATTTTATCATTCTGTTAAGAAGTTAGGGGCCCTAAAGGGGCCAATAAAGCGACTTTTTTAATTGTTTCCACAATAACTTTTGTTCTGGTTGACCAAATGCTATGAAAATTTACAGTAATGTTACTTACAATAAAAGAAAGAGGGGGATGATTTTGAGTGTCCCTTCTTTTTCTGTTTTGAAATTAGGGGCCAAAAAGGGGCCAAAAAATGATACTTTTATTAAGTTTCCACAATAACTTAAGTTCTGGTTGACTAATTGTAATATATTTTATTTTTCAAAATTGTCGATTACCATGAAGTTATTGATTGGCATGATTTTTTTAGGTTTCCCCTTTTTTGTTCAGAAATTAGGGAAAGGGGCAAAAATCCAACTTTTTTATTCAAGGTCTGATTTTGAAAAAATTTGAAAGTTAATTTTTGTCATATATTGGATACAAAATGGAGGATAAATTTCTTCTTGACCCTTCCTTTTCTGTTTAGCAATTAGGGGTAAAAAGAAGGGAAATTGAAACTTGGTTTTGTGTGTGTGTTTTTTTTATATTCTTGTTAGATATAAGGATCTTAAATATTTTTATTTCTAAATATTCCTTGTCAGTCTATAAATTGGGTTGCATGTGACAAATATGCTTTGTCAGTCCACCATAGGATGCAATTGCCAAAAGCTATTTACTGTCCATATTGGGCCTAGAATGTATAGGGTTCAACATTTTGCCATGCAATGCAGGGCCAGACATCAATTGGTCTTGTTTACAAACAGAGAAAAAGAAATCACTGTTATTATGAATTTCATATTTTATGCATCCAACTAGCCTTTCTATTATAGTACTACTTAGAGAGGGAGTTGAAAGTTTCTTGTTTTATTTTTTCAGTCCATGGAGAATACGGGATTAATAGAGAACACAGCCTTATCACTTCTGTTTAAATCATTACATAGGTAATAGTAGATATTATTATACACAAACACAAAAAAAAACCACTCAAATTATATTGTACATGTTGTATGTAATTTTCGGTGTAAAATGTTTTTTCCTACCTCAGCAATGGTGAAACAACTTGTGTCTTTCAAAATAAGTTTGTGCAATTTGAAACTTTAATTATAAATCAACTCGAGCTATTACAGTCAAACAAGTTTGGTATGTAGGATGTCTGTCTGTCCGTATGTTTCACTATTTGATCCAATATTATAAGCCCATTTGTTATGTCACCTGCAATGTGTTGCTAAAAAGTGACATATAGGAGTCTCTTTGAGACTATCTGTAGTCCAGGGTCCTGCGATGCCACAAAAATTTCTGTCACAGTTTTCTAGGCAACTAAATGACACAGCCTCTTAATATTTGGCATGTAGCTTTCTTATAGTACTTTATGGTGTATAGGGATTTTATCACTGTAACTCATCTACTTATTATTATATATAAATTATATTAATATTTGAAGATGCAGGCAACATGTGTCTTCCATGGAAGACTACCATTCTAGTTCTATTTAATCCTTTCATTCTAATATTTTATTCTGCTTTCTGATTGTTTATATTTGTTTTATTTCAAGCCAGAAGGGACAACAATATGTCATTCATTCACCCAGCATACACCTAGCACCAGGGTGTGAAACCTATGGTAAGTTTTTGTCTCGCCTGCGACGAATAGTCGCGGAAGGCGAGACATAGGTATTACTTTCCGGCGACGGCGGCGGCGACGGCGACGGCGGCGGCGTAAACTTTTTTGTAAGACTTTTATGGACGATGAATTGCTTGAAAAGTATAATAGCTAGGCATCTGATATTTGGTATACAGACAGTTCAGGTTATGGTCTACGCAACTGTCACCATGCCGTTTGACCCTGACCCCATTTTCACGCTCCAGTGACTCTGTGAACTTAGGTCTTTTTTCAGGCCGTAAACTTTTTTGTAAGACTTTTGTGGACGATGAATTGCTTGAAAAGTATAATAGCTAGGCATCTGATATTTGGTATACAGACAGTTCAGGTTATGGTCTACGCAACTGTCACCATGCCGTTTGACCCTGACCCCATTTTCACGCTCCAGTGACTCTGTGAACTTAGGTCTTTTTTCAGGCCGTAAACTTTTTTGTAAGACTTTTGTGGACGATGAATTGCTTGAAAAGTATAATAGCTAGGCATCTGATATTTCTTATACAGACAGTTCAGGTTATGGTCTACGCGACTGTCCCCATGCCGTTTGACCCTGACCCCATTTTCACGCTCCAGTGACTCTGTGAACTTAGGTCTTTTTTCAGGCCGTAAAATTTTTTGTAAGACTTTTGTGGACGATGAATTGCTTGAAAAGTATAATAGCTAGGCATCTGATATATAGTATACAAACAGTTCAGGTTATGGTCTATGCAACTGTCACCATGCCGTGTGACCCTGACCCCATTTTCACGCTCCAGTGACTCTGTGAACTTAGGTCTTTTTCAGGCCAAAAAAAAAAATTTTGTAAGACTTTTATGGAAGATGAATTGCTGGAAAGTTATAATAGCTAGGCATCTGATATTGGGTAAACAGACAGTTGCGGTTATGGACAACGCAACTGTCACCATGCCATGTGACCATGACCCCATTTTTACGCTCCAGTGACTCTGTGAACTTAGGTCTTTTTTCAGACAGAAAACTTTTTGTAATACTTGTGTAGACAATGGATTGCTTGAATAGTATAATAACTAGGCATCTGTTATTAGGTATACTGACACTTTTTGTGTTTATATCAAGAAATGAAAGCTTAGGTAGTTGATTTTAGCGATGGTGCCGGCAGGCGAGACATACTTTTAGTGGCCACACTTGTTTATGTGCAAAATGCATATACATTCAAAATATGCAATAGTGGTATTAGATGGATGAAGATACTCTAAATGACAACATATTTAAAAGGCTCTTACAAAATACAGATTCACAATGTCACCTCTCAAACGAGTTCAGAAGTTAAGCCTATTATAGAGATTTTGTTCTGATTTAGTCTACTCTAACAATTGTAGTATTTCTAAATAGTTCAGCAGCAACATATTGTGTAGGTTACTGCCCTTTATACTATTTCTATCTTTACTTTTGATCTGGTTTAACCCCCAAAACAGTGTTTGATGATGTGGTAGTTAAAACAGCACATTATATGCCTTGATCACTTATAGGCATATTGATTTAAACATGTTTAATGAATATTTGGGCTGATAGAAAATGTTTTGTATTAAATATTGTTGCACACAATATTATTTTACATATTATATTTTATAACAGAACAAGAAGAACTTCCACATGAAGCTGGGTTTGATGCATACATGTGTGGTTATGGTAAGATGGATTCAAACTTATGAATATAGCAGATGAATATTTCTTTATAAATGCTCTACTAACAACATGAAGAACAAACTACAAAAACCCAAAATAGTGATAGTGTCAATAAATATCACAAGGTCAAAAAGTAAAACAATGGTCAAAGCATAATGACCTGATGATTATACCCCCACTCGTAAGAGAGGGGGCTATATTGCAATCACCTTGTGCGTCCGTCTGTCCGTCCGTCCGTCTGTCCGTCCGGTTCAATTTCTCTGCTTATACTGGATGGATTGGTTTCAAATTTGGTACACAGCTTCAGCATGATGAGTTACACATTGCCTTCACTTTCCAGGTCAGTCCATCATCTACTTCCTGTTTTCCGAGCCGACTTAGACTTTTTTAGGGTAAAAAAATTGAAATGTGAAATTTTTCGTAACAGATTTCTCAGCTTCTACTGGATGGATTGGTTTCATATTTGGTACACAGCTTCAGCATGATGAGTTGTATCGTGCCTCATCTACTTCCTGTTTTCCGAGCCGACTTAGACTTTTTTAGGGTAAAAATTTGAAATGTGAAATTTTTCGTAACAGATTTCTTGGCTTCTACTGGATGGATTGGTTTCAAAATTCGATACACAGCTTCAGCATGATGAGTTGTATTGTGCCTCCCCTTTCCAGGTCAGTCCATCATCTACTTCCTGTTTTCTGAGCCGACTTAGACTTTTAAAGGGTAAAAGATTTGAAATGTGAAATTTTTTGTACCAGATTTCTTGGCTTCTACTGGATGGATTGGTTTCAAATTCGTTACACAGCTTCAGCATGATGAGTTGTATCGTGCCTCCCCTTTCCAGGTCAGTCGGTCATCTACTTCCTGTTTTCTGAATGGTCGAGTGGGGGTATGCTTAGCACGACTTAGTGCAACCCCTTGTTTCTAATGCTGTGTAGCAGGTTATTTTACGGTGGTTTTGTTTTCGTGGTTCGACAGATATCACAAAATAAATCCTTCAAAAATAAGCATCTAATGCAAATTATATACACACACTTTTGCAAATCCTGAAAATAAAAACTGGAAAATTATCATTTTATCATTCTAGTAAAATGTTTTAAAATCATTGACATTCATTGCATTGTGAAAATTTTATTTCTCATTTCAGTATTTCTAAGAATAGCACACATCATAACATTTAAAGATGTGCCGTAAGTATAAAGGATAAAGAAAAAACATTACATGAACTAAAAAAATAAAAACAATTGAGCTTCTTTAATTACGAGAAATAACTTAAACGTGAAAATAAAACACAGTACATGTACATGTGTCTAAGGCAAGGCCTTTTCCAATTATTATTCATGACCCCAAACAAAGCTTGCAAATCTTTTACATTTTTATACCCCCCACTTCAAAAGTGGGGGGTATATAGTGATAGGGGTGTCCGTCCGTCCGTCCGTCCGTCCGTCCGTCCGTCCGTCCGTCCTTCCTTCCGTTACACTTCAGGGTACCCATCTCTTATCCGCAGCTCCTCCTAAACCCCTTGATGGATTTTCATGAAACTTACACACAATCTTTGTGACATAATGTAGATGTGCACCTACTATTTTAGCATTTGATCAGAATGATTTTTGGGGTTTCCCATAGCAAAACATGGACTTAGCCATTCGACTACATGGTGTACCCATCTCTTATCCGCAACTCCTCCTAAACCCCTTGATGGATTTTCATGAAACTTACACACAATCTTTGTGACATAATGTAGATGTGCACCTACTATTTTAAAATTTGATCAGAATTATTTTTTGGGGTTTTCCATAGCAAAACATGGACTTAGCCATTCGACTACATGGGGGTACCCATCTCTTATCCACAACTCCTCCTAAACCCCTTGATGGATTTTCATGAAACTTACACACAATCGATGTGACATAATGTAGATGTGCACCTACTATTTAAGCATTTGATCAGAATGATTTTTGGGGTTTCCCATAGCAAAACATGGACTTAGCCATTCGACTACATGGTGTACCCATCTCTTATCCGCAACTCCTCCTAAACCCCTTGATGGATTTTCATGAAACTTACACACAATCTTTGTGACATAATGTAGATGTGCACCTACTATTTTAAAATTTGATCAGAATTATTTTTTGGGGTTTTCCATAGCAAAACATGGACTTAGCCATTCGACTACATGGGGGTACCCATCTCTTATCCACAACTCCTCCTAAACCCCTTGATGGATTTTCATGAAACTTACACACAATCAATGTGACATAATGTAGATGTGCACCTACTATTTTAAAATTTGCTCAGAATGATTTTGGGGTTTCCCATAGCAAAACATGGACTCAGCCATTCGACTACATGGGGGTGCATGCCCATCTCTTATTTGCAAATACTCCTAAACCCCTTGATGGATTTTCATGAAACTTACACACAATCTTTATGACGTGATGTAGATGTGCATCTCCTATTCTAAAATTTTATCTGATTAATTTTTTTTGGGGGGGGTGGGGGTATTTATTTGTGAGCTGCGGCTCACAGTTTTTCTAGTATCATAAAAGCTATTTGTGTCAGACTGGTGAATAAATCCATGACACTTATGCTGCCAATCAAAATTAAACATTTATTTTCATAAACAGTGAGAGGTCAGCAACAAATACACATCCCACAGTTCTACACTCTCATGTTAATTATGAAAATGTAGAATAAATGAAAAGTAGCATGAGTGGAAAAAAGAATGTTCAATCTTCCATTATTTGTATTCCAGGTTTTAAAATGTTCTTCTTTTTTATATTTCAGGTCCTCAAATGTTGTTCCTTGTTCATTTAGAAAATATCTAAATTCCAACTCACAGTATTTAAATAAAGTCAATGTTATAAGAGCTAATATTAATTACATTGTAAGTTTTATAGTTAGATACATTAATTGTTATACCTCATCTTCATAGAAGATGGGCTACACTGTTTCACTCATTTCGCCATCTGGAAAGATTAAAGAGTATCATAATGTTTGTTCCAAAATGTTGTTTTGAATTTAGTGTTAACTTTATAACAAATATCAGGGTTTTTTCCAGGATTTTGAGGGCTTTAGTCACTTTAGCGGTCGACCAAAATGTGCGACCTAATAATCCATAATATGTTTGCTTCTAGCAGTCTGGTTGAAACAAAAATACCAATACTTGAATTTCTATATGTGCAGGTTATAGCTATGTATATTATAATTTCAGTAGCATGGACAGGACACAGATTACAACAGTTATTATCATGTTCAATTAAATATATCTAAACATTTGTTGAATTGATTTTTCCACTTTCAATCATACTTAATGTACTGCAGATTCTTTACCTTTAATATCTTATAGGCATAACAAAATGATAACACCCCCACCACCCTTTTTTACAAATTAAGGGAAAATATGTATTACTCATCAAGTTTAACATGCTCATAGAAAGCTATAAGCACACATAAAGTCTCTCTTTTTTCTCATTTGAAGAAGCAGTTTTGTTTTTGTTTTACCATTTTCATAATGGTAATGATAAGTGACTGGTGGTCCCTAAATAGAGGAATATACAGACAACAAAACAGAACATCCTTCATGTCCTATAAAGGAGCTCTACAAATTTAGTTTAGTGTTAAGGTGGCTGGAGGTTATTAAACAAAACAAAACAATTTCTTAACTCAAAATCATTGGAACTCCACTACACCTCCGCTGAAATGGAGGTGCTCCTATCTAAGGAGAGTAATAAAAGGAAGAAGAAGGAGATCGTAAAAATGTAAACAAAGTTCTTTTCATCTGATCTCCTTCTAATGCATGAAAAAGGATGTTTTTGGATTACAGGATGTTCTTAATAAAATAGTTTCATGAAGGTAAATCCTTTCATCTATATTTACTTCTAAGTTTTTGTGATATTTACACAAGAATTATTATTTTGTCAACATGGTCAGAGCACGTGGGTTGACAAACAAATCAATATTTTTCAGCTGATATAAAAATAAACTTTCTCCTGATTGGTCAAGTATATTTCATTCTTGATTGATTTCGAAATCAATCAGCGATGGTCAAGCACCTGTTATTATGACTCATTTAATTACAGTTAATTAACTGTAAAAACATATCCGGCCTCCGGGTGTTTATGCAGACAGCTTGGGTCATAAATCAATAGGGCTTCATTGTAAAATCTGTTGTCAATTGGAATTACACGAAAATGACGAAAGATTTAACTGATTATCGTAAAAAAGGACGAGAATTTTCTACATTTTTGAAAATTAAAGTGGCGAAATTGGTTTGAAAAATTTTCGTCAAATAAAATATCTTTTCGCCAATGACGAAAGTGACGAGCGCTAGAAAAATCACTGACAAATATTTTTGGGAATTTTATGACAAATATATTTTGGGGTGTTAGTCATAAAATTTTCTCATCCATTTTTTGCATATGCAAGTGAAATTAAGTGATGAACTCTAAAAAGATAGTTATAATGCATTCCACCAAAACATTTTTTTGCACCAGAAAAAGCCTGTGTAGATATAATATGCCAAGTGAGATACTGGTACCAAAGTCTGTTAAAAAAAACAGACAAAAATGGATTAGACCGACCATATATGTGTTATCTTGTTTTTTTTTTATGAAAAAAGGGATGACTTTATTTAGCTTAATCTTATTTTCACACTTGTCTTAATTTGTAACAAAATTTATTATTATCACTCTAATATTTGGCATTGGTAATGAATATAGCCAAACTAAATCACAGCCCCCCCCCCAAAAAAAATATGTTGATACAGTATCTGTTTTAACAGTTTGCAGCACATAAGTCTAAGCAAACCAGAAAACAGTTTTTAGTCTTTTCATATTTTCCAGAACATAGATGGAGATGACCCTGAATCACAGAGACCTGATTTGATATACGTCAGATCAAGAGAGAAATCGTATAGACTCGAAGTTAATAAGGTAAACAATTATTATTTCATGTACTTACTCAAACCTCTTCTAGGTCATGGGTCACTCTCAAAAAGTTAATAAGGTAAACAATTATTATTTCATGTACTTACTCAAACCTCTTCTAGGTCATGGGTCACTCTCAAAAAGTTAATAAGGTAAACAATTATTATTTCATGTACTTACTCAAACCTCTTCTAGGTCATGGGTCACTCTCAAAAAGTTAATAAGGTAAACAATTATTATTTCATGTACTTACTCAAACCTCTTCTAGGTCATGGGTCACTCTCAAAAAGTTAATAAGGTATAAATTATTATTTCATGTACTTACTCAAACCTCTTCTAGGTCATGGGTCACTCTCAAAAAGTTAATAAGGTATAAATTATTATTTCATGTACTTACTCAAACCTCTTCTAGGTCATGGGTCACTCTCAAAAAGTTAATAAGGTATAAATTATTATTTCATGTACTTACTCAAACCTCTTCTAGGTCATGGGTCACTCTCAAAAAGTTAATAAGGTATAAATTATTATTTCATGTACTTACTCAAACCTCTTCTAGGTCATGGGTCACTCTCAAAAAGTTAATAAGGTATAAATTATTATTTCATGTACTTACTCAAACCTCTTCTAGGTCATGGGTCACTCTCAAAAAGTTAATAAGGTATAAATTATTATTTCATGTACTTACTCAAACCTCTTCTAGGTCATGGGTCACTCTCAAAAAGTTAATAAGGTATAAATTATTATTTCATGTACTTACTCAAACCTCTTCTAGGTCATGGGTCACTCTCAAAAAGTTAATAAGGTATAAATTATTATTTCATGTACTTACTCAAACCTCTTCTAGGTCATAGGTCACTCTTAAAAAGTTAATAAGGTATAAATTATTATTTCATGTACTTACTCATACCTCTTCTAGGTCATAGGTCACTCTCAAAAAGTTAATTAGGTATAAATTATTATACCCCCCGCAAACAAAGTTAGGGGGTATATAGGAATCACCCTGTCTGTCTGTCCGTCTGTCCGTCTGTCTGTCCGTCTGTCCGTCTGTCCACATACCTCGTAAGCGCAACTCCTCCTAAACCCCTTGATGGATTTTGATGAAACTTTACACAAAGGATGTACACCATATGGAGATGTGCATGAAGAATTTTGGTTGCTATCAGATATCATTCAAGGGAGATAATTGGACTAAGACTTTTTGAAACATGTTGTTCAATGGGAGACCTCGTAAGCGCAACTCCTCCTAAACCGCTTGATGGATTTTGATGACACTTTACATGAAGGATGTACACTATATGGAGATGTGCATGATGAATTTTGGTTGCTGTCGGATATCATTCAAGGGAGATAATTGGACTTAGACTTTTTAAACTTGGTGTTCAATGGAAGACCTTGTAAGCGCAACTCCTCCTAAACTGCTTGATGGATTTTGATGACACTTTACATGAAGGATGTACACTATATGGAAATGTGCATGAAGAATTTTGGTTGCTGTTGGATATCATTCAAGGAAGATAATTGGACTTAGACTTTTTTATACCCCCCGCAAACAAAGTTTGGGGGGGTATATAGGAAACACCCTGTCTGTCCGTCTGTCCGTCTGTCCGTCTGTCTGTCCACATAACTTGTAAGCGCTTCTCCTCTTAAACCGCTTGAAGGATTTTGCTGAAACTTAATATGAAGGAAGTACATTATATGTAGATGTGCATGAAGAATTTTCATTGCACTCTGACATCATTCAGGGGAGATAATTGGACTTAAACTTTTTAAATACATTATTCAAAGGAAGACCCCGTAAGCGCAACTCCTCCTAAACCGCTTGATGGATTTTGATGAAACTTTACATGAATGAAGTACATCATATGTAGATGTGCATGAAGAATTTTCATTGCACTCTGACATCATTCAGGGGAGATAATTGGACTTGAGATTTGAGTCCAATATGAAGCGGGGGGTATCCTTTTGTGAGCTCGCTCACAGTATTACTTGTTAAACTTGGTGTTCAATGGGAGACCTTGTAAGCACAACTCCTCCTAAACCGCTTGATGGATTTTGATGAAACTTTACACAAATGATGTACACCATATGGAGATGTGCATGATGAATTTTGGTTGCTGTCGGATATCATTCAAGGGAGATAATCGGACTTAGACTTTTTAAACTTGGTGTTCAATGGGAGACCTCGTAAGCGCAACTTCTCCTAAACCGCTTGATGGATTTTGATGGCATTTTACATGAAGGATGTTCAGTATATGGATATGTGCATGAAGAATTTTGGTTGCTGTCGGATATCATTCAAGGGAGATAATTGGACTAAGAATTGTTAAAGCGGGGGGTATCCTCCGTGAGCTCGCTCACAGTATTCCTTGTTATTTCATGTACTTACTCAAACCTCTTCTAGGTCATAGGTCACTCTTAAAAAGTTAATAAGGTAAAAATTATTATTAGGGCGAAGATGCGGACGCCCTATAGTTTTCACTTTGTCCGTCCGTCTGTCTGTCTGTCTGTCCGTCCGTCAACAATTCCTGTGAACACTAAAACTCAAAAACTATTATCACCACAGTTCTGAAACTTTGCACAGCTGCTAAGTAGCATGTCATGATGTGCATATTAAAATTTTGTGCAAATCTGATTAAAATTTTTGTAAAAAATCTTCATTTTTTATCGAAAATCACAGATTTTGAGAATTGGACTTTGTGAACACTAAAACTCAAAAACTGTTAACAATACAGTTCTGAAACTTTGCACAGCTGCTAAGTAGCATGTCATGATGTGCATACTAAAATTTCGTGCAAATCTGATTAATATTTTTGGAAAAAACTTCATTTTTTATCGAAAATCGCAGATTTTGAGAATTGGACTTTGTGAACAATAAAACTCAAAGGCTATTAACAATACAGATCTGTAGTTTCATATGCATTCCATGGAACATGCCTTAGTGGTTATAATTAAAGTTTGTATGATTTTGAAAACACTTAGATATTTTGCCGCGGGCCCTTTCTGACTTTGTCAGTATTCTAGTTATATTATGTACTTACTCATTCATACCTCTTCTAGGTCATAGGTCACTCCTAAAAAGTTAATAAGATATAAATTATTATAATATGTACTTACTAAGACATTTTACCTCTTTTGGGTCAAAGATCACCAAAAACAATGCCTCTTTGACACACCGTCTGGGTAATTTTCCAGATTTTTTTTATGTTGTTTTTAGCTCACCTGGACCGAAGGTCCATGTGAGCTATTACCATCACTTGGCGTCCGTCGTCGTCGTCGTCGTCGTCGTCTGTCGTCGTCGTCGTCGTCGTCGTCGTCGTCGTCGTCTGTTAACAATTTTTCAAAAATCTTCTCCTCTGAAACTACCAAACAGAATTTAATGAAACTTGGTATGAATGATCCTTAGGGTGTCCTGCACCAAACTTGTGTTTTGATTTTTGATCCGTTAAAAAACATGGCCGCCGTTACTAAAAATAGACAAGGGGGGTCAGACTACTGTTTTTGGCTTATAAATCAAAAAGTAGAAGAGATAGAGGAAATCTGAGGCCACGCTACTGATTCAGCATCAAAAGCTCTACAAAAGTCTCCATTTGGTCAAAGTTGTCAGATGACCCCTTATAGGGGTTACGGCCCCTTGAAGGTGAAAAATAGCATTTTTTCATGTTTTTGGCCTACAGAATGAAAACTATTGCAGATAGAGATTAGCTGTTGCTTGCTTAAATGTTCAGCTCATTTAACTCTACAAAAGTCTCCATAGGGTCGAAGTTGTCAGATGACCCCTTATAGGGGTTACGACCCCTTAAAGGTTAAAAATAGCCATTTTTCATGTTTTTGGCCTACAGAATGAAAACTATTGCAGATAGAGATTAGCTGTTGCTTGCTTAAATGTTTAGCTCATTTAGCTCTACAAAAGTCTCCATAGGGTCGAAGTTGTCAGATGATCCCTTATAGGGGTTACGGCCCCTGAAAAATAGCGATTTTTTCATGTTTTTGGCCTACAGAATGAAAACTATCGCAGATAGAGATTAGCTGTTGCTTGCTTAAATGTTCAGCTCATTTAGCATTACAAAATTCTCCATAGGGTCGAAGTTGTCAGATGACCCCTTATAGGGATTACGGCCCCTGAAAAATAGCGATTTTTCATGTTTTTGTCCTACAAAATGAAAACTATTGCAGATAGAGATTAGCTGTTGCTTGCTTAAATGTTCAGCTCATTTAGCTCTACAAAATTCTCCATAGGGTCGAAGTTGTCAGATGACCCCTTATAGGGGTTACGGCCCCTGAAAAATAAAGATTTTTCATGTTTTTGGCCTACAGAATGAAAACTGTTGCACATAGAGATTAGCTGTTGCTTGCTTAAATGTTCAGCTCATTTAGCTCTACAAAATTCTCCATAGGGTCGAAGTTGTCAGATGATCCCTTATAGGGGTTACAGCCCCTGAAAAATAGCGATTTTTCATGAATTTGGCCTACAGAATGAAAACTATTGCAGAAAGAGATTAGCTGTTGCTTGCTTAAATGTTCAGCTCATTTAGCTCTACAAAATTCACCATAGTGTGGAAGTTGTCAGGTGACCCCTTATAGGGGTTACGGCCTCTGAAAAAAGCGATTTTTCATGTTTTTGGCCTACAGAATGAAAACTATTGCAGATAAAGATTAGCTGTTGCTTGCTTATATGTTCAGCTCATTTAGCTCTACAAAAGTCTCCATAGGGTCGAAGTTGTCAGATGACTCCTTATAGGGGTTATGGCCCCTTATAGGTGAAAAATGGTGTTTTTGGCCTATAGAATGAAAACTATTGCAGGTAGAGAAAAGCTGTTGCTTGCTTAAATGTTCAGCTGATTTAGCTCTACAAAAGTATAGGATCAACATCAAGACCAGGTGAGCGATTCAGGCTCCTGGGAGCCTCTTGTTTTATCCCTGCTGCAAAGTGGGGTTTGAAGTGATTGAAATGTTTTTCTCTAATTTTCATCCGATTTATCAACCTCTCAACCAGTTGTGAAAAAATATTTCTCACCTCTAGAGAGAAATTTGTTCTCAGCGTAATTGCACGTGCAATTGATGAGCCACCTGTTGCAATTTCTTACCTGTAAACATAAGAGAAAAACCTTCTACAACTTAATTCTCGTTGATTATGGAAATTCTAACATCTCGAGAAATAAATTTGATATTTTAATCGCTCGGCAAGCCTCGCCATTAAAATAATCAAATTTATTTCTCTCGATGTTAGAATTTCCATAATCAACTCGATCGCGTTGTAGAAGCTATATGTCTATCTCTTTCTGTTACACCTTCCATTAAAAGATTGTTCTCAGACTGTGCTAATAACTCGAATTTATTTATACATTACAGATAGCTAAATGGTTTTCACCTTATGGATCAGTCGACATAAGATTACAGGGTAAAACATCTGCATTGGTAGCTACCTCAAACTTTGGATGGTATGTAATCACTATATATAAATTTTTTATAATAACTTCTTCAAGCAACTTCATGAAAATTTTTAGACTTGAATATATGTGTATAAGCTTCTTTTCAGAAACCATCACTCAAATCATCATGAAACTTTGTGCACCTTAATTAGTGTGACATTTGGAAGAATGAGCTTAGAATGTGTCATGCCGACTCTGTTTGTCTTAGTACAAAATGTATATCTTTGAAGGCAGTGGAGTATAGAGGTCAACTTTTTGTCTATCAATTCGAAATAAGTTTCTTGAGTGGAATTTTCTGAGCTTACACAACTTACATCAAAGCTTATGAGGAAAGGAAGAAACCTTTCGATTTAGGGTTTATAGGTCAATGGTCAAGGTCACAAGTTTTATAGGTGTGGGACCTTGCATCATGCTCTTGATTAACTAGATGTTTGAAATTTCATAATCACTCATGTTTTGGGTTTGTGCATTATAGTTTAGTATTTATTTAATGTTTCAGCGCAAAAGACATTCTACAAAAGTTCAAGAGGCACGACAAGATCTATGTCACAAAATACAGTGTATGGAGACATTCACCTGCTGTCAGGAATGTTCTTCTGTAAGTCTGCTATCTTGAAATTTAACATTATGTTGGGTTGTTTTACATGTATTTGGTGTGTCATTTTTGTCCTTTGCTGCATTTTTGACTGGGGTCTATAATGGGAATTTTTTTATGACATTATGTTAAGCTATCCATAGTTCAATCACACTTGCAAAGGCTTTACAATTCCCAATACAGATTTTCAGCAACAAAAAACACACACATACAAAACTGCCTAGAAAATTATGAAGGCAATGGGATGTGGGATAAGTGTACGTGACACAACCTACAATATAAGCAACAATTGAAGAAATCCACATCGGAAAACAGCCAGCAGCCTCCAATGGGACGAGCAGTTGCTGCTCGCTGTGTTGCAATTGGCCAACAATTTTTGTGACAGTCTAATGTTTTGACCATAAAATAGTCTTTGGTGTGGACCTGGAAAAACTTTCCCTGTTTCTTCTTTAATTTAATTATTTTTATGGACTGACCACTTATGTTGATCGGCCATATAGTTTGACCCTTGTCTGTTTGTCCCTAACACTTTTGTTAAGTTCTTGGTTAAAGTCCATTACTCGGATACTAAATGTTGGGGGTCAGTGATATTTCACCAGATAGGTCTTAGGTAACGTGACACCATCCACTAGAAATTAGGTCACTATGACCTATATTTTACACATGAATGACTTTGGTAAAGTTCTTGGTTAAGGCTCATAACTTGGATACAAGATGTTGGGGGTCAATGATATTTCACCACTAGATGAGTCTTGGTAACACGACACCACACACCAGAAATTAGGTCACTGCGGCCTATATTTTATGCATGAACACTTTGTAAAGGTAAATCAATGAGAATCAATGATATTTCAAGAACAGGAGGGCCATCCTGTGGCTCATAGACACATTTCTAGTTTCATTTACATTTCAGCTTTACTTTGTTGACCAAAGCAACATTGAATAAATATTTTTATATACAAAACCCATAGCTAATTTTTTCATCAGTGTTTGGGTTTATGTTGGTATTTATTATATCTTTCAGGGCTGGGACATTAGTGTCTGGTGGTTTATGTGTATTGGCTTTATGGTCCAGTCGTAAACAATCGACATGAAGAACAAATGAAACTCTGTGATAAACTGTTTGTTTTGATTCTGGCATTATTCATTTATTATTTTTTATCATTTTCATTAAATGTTTTCATATTTTGAATCTTTTATTATTTTCCTGCATTATAAGCACTAGATTATCAGTATATAAACATGTTGCAGAAATAATCAAAACTAGATATTTTTTTTTAATTGGAGTTTTCCAAATATTTTGGAAACTAACTGAACTGAAATTCATGCATACATAGGTCACACCGATACCTGTGTGCTTAATGAATCTTTCAATCATACCAAATTACATGTGCCTTTATCCATAAATGAATTGCAATAACATTTCTACTTTTCACCTTATTTTTTATATGTATATATAGTCTGAGGTATTTATTTTGTTCTAAAACTGCTTCCAATAATCTCTGAGTTGTCCTCCCTTCCTTAGATCATCAAATTATTGCTGGCAAAAATGTAGGACAAAATTATCTAAGGAGTGAGGGACAACTTGAGTGATTATAGTAAGCAGTTTAATAATATAGATTAAGAAAACCATGCACTGAAATTACATGACTTAGACTACAGACAAATGGAGTATTAAGATTTTACACCATTGTCAACACACACCTTGACCATTTAATAGAAGAGGAAACTTTAGGCATGTCACTAAATACCAAATAACAGTCAGGTGTACAATTCATTTTTGCCCCATCTACAAAAGTAAGGGGCATATAGTGTTAAAGTCCATCTATTCATCTGTTTGTCCCAAATGTTGTATTATGTCCGTTAGAAATGTTCTTGCTGTTATTTATAAAGCTGGAATTTCATTTAAGAAATATTAAAATGAATGAAAAATTAATAATGGTTTGCAGGTAACTGAATTACTCACATGAGTTTGCTAGTACATGAAAAATGGCAAGAAATGTTGGAAAGATTGCTGGCACTGCTACTGTACTAACCAACTCACAAATGGATGAAAAAAATTAGCAATGCAAACAATTGAGTCATATAACAGTTGCTGTAATTAATTTCAATTTAACAATAAACATTGAAGTGATACATGTATCTTTATTCACTTATTAGCAGTTATCTCCTTCCAAAGTTGCAGCACTATATAAAAAATAAAGTTAATACACAAAGATTCTCTTATGTTAGCAAAGGGTGTATATAATTTTAAAAATATAGAATTGATGTAGTATTTTCTGTGAAGATGAAAGATTGGTTAAACTAGTGTATGGTAGAATGTCTTTGCTTACACACTTTATGTCCTTATATTTTCAATCAAATTACTTTTATGCCCCCACACCAACAAGTGTCAGGTGGGCATAAAGTTCTACTAGTGTGTCCTGCTGGCCATCTGTATGTCTGTACAGCAGTTTGTCCTTAAAAATTGCTGTTGATCTTTTCTCAGGCACCTTGCAAGACAATGATTTGAAATTTTGCAGGGTGGTTCAGTATGACAAACTATGTGTTAATTTAGTGATTTTCAGATCTTTCATACTTCTACTTCCTGTTTGGGGCCTTACAAAGAGACACCAGTGTTCCATGGACACATTCTTTCTTTATTGTCATTTTTATTTTGTTAGCTCACCTGATAAAAAGTGAGGAATACCTTCAGTGTTCATTGTCTGATCCTTTGAAGTATAAGCCTTGTCAAAGGCTTTCTGGAAATTCATGTGGATGCAATGCATTTGTTGGTTTAATCAAATGCTGCTGTCTGTTATCAACTTCTCCAGATGCTGTGTAGATCTAGATCTACCAGAGATGATGCCAAATTGTTTGCTTGATTGATTGTTGGCTGTCTCGTAAAGGATATTTCATTATTTCATCGGTAATTGGGATGTAAAAAGTTGAATATTTGCTTGAGAAAGGTTTGATACTCTTCAGTTGTTCAAATAAGCTGTTCTTGACTTATTTCCATAATGGCTTGTATACAACAGAAGTTAAGCTCAAATGCTCAAGCATTTATTTTGCTTCCGTTTTTCCTGCCTGTGAAGCAGAGTGCTTTACTTAACGCACTGGTGTTAACTATCAGTGTTTGATCTTGATTTACGATCACTCCCATTCAACTATGAATTTAATGCAAAGCTGCTCGTATCTCTGACATTAATATAATTTTGCATTTTGGTCCAATTTTGCATGCATTTCATATTCCTTAGGACCTCCCCCTTTCCTTGAAAACATCTTATTAGTTTTACAACAATCTTTTTATAGCAAAAATTAATGCCTTGACTAACAATTAGGAAAAGAAAACATCTTGTGTTTGCAAATTATGTTCAACAATCTTACCGCTAAAAAACTCGGCAGAGATCCACAAGCTTTTTTACAAAGAAATAAAGAAAGAATGTGTCCATGGGACTCGGATGCCCCCGCTGGCCCCAAACAGGAAGTAAATTTCAGACAGGTCAAAAGGACATACAGTTTGTCATACTGATCCATTCATCTAAGTTTCAAAACATTCTGGTATACAGTTCCTGGGGAAAGCTGGACAGAAATTTTCATATCATGTTCACATATTTTCACATCGACCTAAGTTCCAAACAGGAAGTAGATGTCCAACAGGTCTGAAAATAGCTTAGGACATACAGTATGTCATACTGTTCCATCCTACCAAGTTTCAAATCATTCTGGTATACAGTTCCTGAAAAAAGCTTGACGGAAATTTTCATATCACATACTTTAAAAAAAGTCCTTCACAGGAAGTAGATGTCCGACAGACCTCAAAATCGCTTAGGACCTATAGTTTGTCATACTCAACAATCCTACCGAGTTTCAAATCATTCTCATGTATGGTTCCCGAGAAAAGCTTGACGGAAATTTTCATATAGTCATGTTTATTGGCCTAAATCCCAAACAGGAAGTAGATGTTCGACAGGTCTCAAAATCCCTTAGGACATACAGTTAGTCATACTGATCCATCCTACCAAGTTTCAAATCATTCTCATGTATGGTTCCGGAGAAAAGCTTGACGGAAATTTTCATAGTCATGTTCACATATTTTAACATTAAGTCCCAAACAAGAAGTAGATGTCCAACAGGTCTCAAAATCGCTAAGGACATATAGTTTGTCATACTAAACCATCCTACAAAGTTTCAAATCAATCTCATGTAAGGTTCCTGAGAAAAGCTTGACGGAAATTCGTACGTACGGACGGACATGAGTAAAACTTAATGCCCCCGACATGTCGTCGCAGGGGCATAAAAAGATCTACCAATTCGGGATAAGTACATTCCCATTGCAACAATTTTGAGTAAACTACTTTTATTTAAGAACATGTTGTAACAAAAGTCCGATTTATTTCAAGGATTATGATTTTTAAATAGCAATTAAACAAGGATTTTTTTTGCCCCAACAATATGTAGTTATCACATAATCTATATATTGCAACAATTTAGTTCACTGCAGACTTTTTATGCAACTGTTGGATTGACTGCAAGTTGCTATTGTCAGCTGCAAACAATTTTATAATAACATATTGCAATATATTTAGTTCATGGTAGGTTAATTGATATTTTTGCAACAACCGTTTGATTAATTTTACCAAGGAATTAGATCTAAATATTTCCTTGATTGTGCTGAAATAAATAACAATTTTATTTACTGCAAGTTTTCATTGTATAATTATTGATAAGCATAAAACAAGGTTAACTTATTGCTGATGCTCACTGTCTTTAATATTATTGCAAGGTGTATGACATATTTTCTTGCAACAATTTGAATTTTGCTGGCTTTTTTTTAAGCAACCTAGTTGCATCCTAGTTTATGAACCATTTGGGTCTTCAGATTATCTTATTTTCGCTTTTCTTTTTAATTGCTAATTTTTACATGCCGGACAAATATGTTAAGTTGTTACTTCTGAAATTCAATCCCAAAATCTGTCAAAGTTAAAAATGACCGGATTATATTATACATACCAAAAAGTCCGTGGTAGACAGACCTGAAATCGAATCCCACAACATGGGGCCCCATTCTGAGTCTGATGCAGCATATACCAAATATGAAAAGGATTTGATGAGGAAGTTGCTGAGAGAACTGTCCCAATTGTCTGTCCATCTGTCAGTCATACTTCAAGGTTACACTTTCTGTTTATTAACTTGATTAAACAAAATCTCAATCAAATCTTCTTAAATTTTGTACACTTGGTTACTATAACAAGAACAGAACATCGATCGGGCCGTGAAAAATGATTCAATGCCAACAAATACGTGCCGAAAACAAGTTTATTGCCACTATAACAAACTTTTTACCCTTAATTCCGGAGTATACACTCGTTCTGATGTTTGTTCCAAAAATTGGTTCTTGTTAAATAAATTTAATTAATTTAAATACTTGGTTTAATATCGAGTACACGTATAACGGTTAAGTTTGTTATGCTGTATATGTTACATCTCATCAGCAGCATTAATATCACCAATGAGGGAGGTCGTAAACCCAAATTATAAAAAGATAAATACTCCTACCGAAAACTGATAAAATCGAAGGCGGACTTCGACCATCCATGTGCAATACCAAGAAAATACAGAACAATCGGATGGTTATCTCATTGTCGGTCCGGTTTATCTTTGATATTGCTGCGTATTAAAACTTTAACTATTATCTTAGTCTTTCTATGAATTTATCTACGTGAATTTTGACATATAAATAGAATTGACATATGTTGAACGAAAACCACAACACCCTTAAAAGTTACGACTTTCAAACACCCAAAAGGACGAAACTCTTTGATATTGATATTGTTGACAAATGGAATACACATCCTAGTCTGACGTCAATATTTGCAATACACATCAGTTTATGTTAATAGATAATTAATTCTGCATACCAATGGTCAGCCTTAAGTCATGTCCACATGTGACACTGTAATATAATATAATATTATACAAAATATTTGACACTCTTCCACTGGCTGTTTTTATAGCGACAAAACAACGTTATACGACACCCTTGTCCAAAACGTTTTTCGCTTTTAAATTTTGAAAAACAAATTTACTAGATGCGCAATACACCAGTACCCTGATTCTTTATCCTTTGATTTTAACTAAATATAATGGTTTAGGTTTTTTTTTCCTCGGAGAAGGACAAGCAGTCCCTGCCACTTGCTTCTCACAGCCTTATTTTCCACTTCTCTCGCTTTGATTTTATTTGATACCCGTTTTTCCATTCTGTTCCCTTGCTTCTTATTCTATCGATTCTGCTTCCAGTCAAATGAAACAATACACCATGGCCACCCTATATCTACCCTCTAAAATATATACTATTCATCTCCTGAATTCTTGTGCATGTCAAATTGTAAGAATCATCAAAAAGCTTGTGTTGGTATCGTTGTTTTTATAGATGTGTTCCAAGTTTTCAAATTCATTGCCGAAGTCAAAAAGCTTTTTTAAAAATTGATTATATAGGCCGCGACAGACAAATATCAGCTCACATGTACAATACAAGATATATAATTAAGCACAGCAATGGGGTAACTAGAACTAAAGTAATCGTGCCAACAAACATAAAAGTAGCATTTTTGGCCCCTAATTTTGAAACGAAAAATGGAGGTGGGACCCACATTAAAATATGAAAAATACACGAAACAAACCACTAAGTACGTGCTCTTCGCTTTGCACTTTTGCTGGTATTCTGCTGAGTGTGTACTTTTGCTGGTGTTCTGCTGAGTGTGTACTTTTGCTGGTGTTCTGCTGATTGTGCACTTTTGCTGGTGATCTTTGCATTCATCGCTTCATAAAGCCGACTCTGGAAAAAAAAATCTGATAAATAGTAACGCTAATTTTAAAATTGTTTTTGGTTTCCAGTATGATGCTCAAAAGGGTAACGATGTTGTCAAACTTATTTGAGTTCAGAGACTATTCTGGTAACATATGGCAGGAATTACCAATCATCCGGATGGCAGTGTACCTGACGTGTGTCCTTCTTACACTCAAGGCAATAGTTATTTGATACGTACTGAGTTTATCCAGATTGTAGGTACAATTTCGTAATTTCGCCTCTTTCATAAATTAAGTCGGGCAATTGCGTTACATAGTAGATGCTACTGTTGAAAGTATAATACAAAGATACTACCGATATCATTTTAAGCATTCTTGTTCTTTTTCAGAATAACGGCCCTGCGAAATAACGTATAAACTGACAGGAATGCGGCCTACATTTCTCAATATCAAAAGAGTTAAGAGACAGCTGTATGGAAATCAGATTTTGATATCATATTTTATTTTTTCACCAGTTCTTTTATGTTTTATTGAAAAAAGCAACATTTTGAACAATGCAGTCTGACCGCGACTTGACCCGAAATTGACACGGAGTAATTGTATGTTTGTGAGAACTGACCAGACTCCGTTTAAAAACATTTATTTTTTACGGTTATTTTAACTTGATGCAAATCGGTTTGTAATCGGGCTTGAGTGGTCAACCGTGCTGGTCATGGATCTTGTTTATTTGTGAATTAATTTGGTGAAATTGTTTCACTTGACTTATAATACGTGGTAATTTTTTTTCTTCTTTTTTGTTTTTTAAAACTGCTTTACGCTATTTTTTATTATTAGACTTATTTTGCGCATTAGATATTACGGTGCAAAAGCTGACAGTTTATCATTATCTTTTTTTAGTATTTGTCAAGACTCGATTTGTGAACAATTAAAACAAATATATATGTTTGGTCCTAACTCTACATTATATTCAGACAATTGTCCCAACTCTTTTATTTGCTCTGACGAGACATATCCAGCCAGCACTGCGAATGTGCGACAGACCTTTTCATGAGTTCTAAGTTCAAGAACGCAACACGCATTGCCTAAAAATATAATATTCTCAGGACAAAGTTTCCAATTAGGGAGCGACAATTTGATTTCAGGTGGGAGGGGGGAAGTATGGTAAAATTTGAAATGAAAAACGGGATGCCAAAAAAAAAAAAGACAGGACAGGACAGGGCTTAGAATTATAAAAACTAAAGGCTCCAAGGAGCCCTGATCTCTTACCAAGTGTGCAACATGGTCTACATGTACTTGGTAAGTAACATTAAAGAAACTAGTTAGGATAGAAAACACTTTAAGATCAAGCATACAAAGTTACAAGGCTTTACATTTGAAAAAAAAATAGACAAGTTAAACTGATTGACAACGGTTAAAGGGGGATAACTCTTAAAAGGATGATATGACAATTTTGGCCCTGAAATCATTTTTGTAGCTCTCAATAAGCTGAACAATTTTGCAATGCTAACTTTTCCTTTTGCACTTACAGTTTTCAAGCTAAAGTTCAAAAACTGTGAAAATGGTAAATTTTGACGATTAAGGGGAAATAACTCCTATAAGGAGTCATCCCACAACTTTGACTCAAATGAGAGTTTTGTAAAGCTTTTGATGCTGAAGAAGGGAAGTTGCTTCAGATTTTCTCTATCTCTTATAATTTTTGAGCTATATATAAGCTAAAAACTATGGTCTGACCCCCCTGTTCTATTTGTAGTAACAGCGGCCATGTTGGTTGGTTGACATTCACAAATTCCACAAACGTGGTAGAGGACATCCTAAAGATCAAGTGTACTAAGTTTCAAAGCAATCCCCTCAGAGGTTTCAGAGAAGATGTTTGAAGAAAAGTTAACGGACGGACGACGGACGCTTAACGATGACAATATAAAAAGCAGGATAGTGTTTTTGGATGTAAAATTTATAGAAAATTTAAAAATAAAAAAAAGATATCAAAAATAAGATTTTTCCAAAAATAAGAAAGCAGGACGGTAAACGTAATCCATACCCCCCTAAAAATCAGATGGTTGCTCCATGAGCAGTTGAACGAAATTCACATAGTTTGGTTTGATTTATTGTAACTTGAATTTAAAAAAAGCAACAGCTTCTATTACAATCTAGTCCTAAAACGTGCATGCTGCAGGATTAATAGCTCCTTTTTATTTCTGAAACTTGAGTAACATGACCTAATTTGACAAATAAACGCATCTGACGTAGTTTTCATGTCATATTACGTAAAATATAGGTCAGTGGGTTTCAATCAAGTATCATGTAATCCTTGTAGTAATTAATAATTTATTTGAAACCTAAATGTGTCCTAATTGTTCTAATTTGTATTTTATGTGTATATATAATGTAACACTATTACAACATCCTCCGTAATATATCAACTGTACATATACAACGATACCAAAGTAAACCGATTAAAAAAACTTTGCTTAACCGTTGAGTTTCAAGGTGAGATGAAAATTTTATCAAAAATGTCATACAACAAGCCCAAACAAGTCAAACAACACAATATTCTTTCCTAATTGGTATGCGGGTGGGCATTCATCATCGAATGGATTCAAAAATGTCCAAATGGCACATGTATAAAATGTCGTTTAAAGAGAATACAACAAATCTGAGAAAATTAAAACTTAGTTTTAATTTTCTCAGAACAAATGTATGCGATTCCTGAAATGGGTTTTGCAAAAAAGTAAAAAAAAAAATAATAAATCTCACTGTCAAATTAGTCAAAAAGTCAAATGATTTTTGAACTAATTGATTTTATTTAAATTTGCTGAAAGTGCACGTGTCTACCATATGCTTGTAAATATAATGTATTACACTATATTAGTCCGTTCATTCAATTTATTTTAAATTCACATTTAAATTCAAGTTATTTTTCTATTGAAATTTTTATGTTATTGTTTGTTTGTTTTGAAGCGGCTCAAAAGTTTTATTTTAGGAGCCATCACTGGTTAACCCACTTGTATTGATGGGTATATTATAAGGTTCTGTCATAAAAGTTGTAATAACTTAACGACATCATTTGTACCTTATGTAAGACTAGCATTCCTATGTCATATTACCCACTCTTATGGTCTCGTCGTTACTATATTCATCCGACTGTTATTGAATATAAACATCTGCTTATTTTAATTTAATTGCGTTAATTTTTATTATGATTTATTTTCAACAATGAAAAATCGCTTATTATTTTTTTTAAATTTTTTTTCAGATTGAAAATTTTTATTTTAATGTCAATTTCAATTAACAAGAGTATGTCTTAATTGCAAGCTATATTCTTTAATTATGAAAAGCTAATTAAGTGTTTAATCGATAATTCATTTTTTAAAGTATAAATATTCAGAAAAAAAATCTTACTTCTAATACTTATCGGTATGGCTTCATACCCGTAGCCAGAATTTTTCAACAGGGGGTTCGAAAATGTGAAGAGGGGGGTTCGATTTCCCAATTTTTTCTGTCTTTAATAGTCCTTAACCCATTTTTCACCTGATTTTTCCCTATTTTGATCTTTTTTTTTGTCCAAGAGAGGGTTCGTCCGAACCCCTCGAACCCCTCGAAACCCCCTGGCTACGGGTATGGGCTTTAATTCAAAACATCTCCCATATTGCCATTTAAAATTATTGGACGATGTTAGCCAAGAATAAATATTTTGTGAAACTGTGTATGCCACCCTTGGTATTGTTTTTGGCAAAGGAGAAGTCATTGTGTAAGCATTTTAAATGGCGTATTTTATAATTTTAAAATAAATCAACCAGAAATTGACCCAATTATAAAAAAAGGAGTTATACCAACTGAAATCTTGGTTTCAAAATGTCACACACCAAGAATAAAAAAAAGATTAAAAAAAGACATTAATAAAATATTTGAAGTGACACGATTTTATTGGTCAGTTGGTCAGCAGCTGGTCATATATAAAGATAGACGGGGTATGGATTAAATCCACTTGTCAACCTGTAATACATGCCGTTGAACAGGCAGGTTTATAATGACAGCTACATGTTCCATCCAGTCCATGTTTGAAGATTAAACTAAAGTTTTAGTTTATTGTCAAATTTTTCACACCCAACCATGAAAAGGGTTGCGATAATTGGGGCTGGGTGTAGTGGACTGACTGCTATCAAGTCTTGTTTAGACGAAGGACTGGAACCAGTCTGTTTTGAACGAGAAACTGATATTGGAGGTCTGTGGAATTACACGGAACATGCCGTCCCTGGGAAAGGAAGCGTTTATAAATCTTGTGTCATCAACACCAGTAAAGAAATGATGGCTTTCAGTGACTTTCCACCACCCAAGGAATTTCCCACATTTCTGCCACACAAATTCGTCTTGGCGTATTTCAGACTCTACGCTCAAAACTTCGGACTTTTACAATATATAAATTTCAGGATATCAGTTATAGAAGTGAAGCAATGTGAAGATTTCGAATTAACTGGGAGATGGAGTGTTACATATAACAAATCCGGACAGACTGTCTCTGAAATATTTGACGGTGTCCTAGTCTGTACTGGGCACCATACCTATCCTTATATGCCCGATTTCGAAGGTATTGAAAGGTTCCAAGGATCTGTGATTCATTCCCATGTCTACAGACGACCGAGTCAGTTTACTGACAAGAAAGTTCTCATTGTCGGTAAGACCTTGTAACACAATAAACGTCCCATTAAAGTATTTGAAAATATTGTTTTATATGTTTTGTAGTATTGATAAAAAATAGTCAATTATAAAAGATTATATATAAACATTTATATTTGAAAAAATCTAAATGATGCGAGGTTACGACATTGCACTAATTATAACTGATAAAATTGAATAAACTTACTCCTATCAGTGTAAATGCGATCTATGTGAAATGCATATGCGGCTGCTACTACATGTACTCAGATTTACTTTCTTTTCGATTGTCAATTTTTTTTTGAATAATAGTGTTTTAGGAAATGTTCACCTTTCATGGTACCCTTGCTCTCTGTCTCAATATTTTGGTTAGTTTTGCTTCAGGTTTTCAGTAATGCGCCTCTAGTTGACGCTTTATCAGTGGGTTATAATTGTCATCTAAAATTAAGTTTAAATGTAATTTTGTAGGGATTGGGAACTCTGCAGTAGATATTGCAGTCGACCTCAGTAATACGGCGTCTGAGGTAAATGCTAAATTGTAATCGCCATTTAATGAAATAATTAACTAACTCTATATATTTAGTTGTTTATAATTTGTAGTCATAATCGTACAAGGAGGCCTAACCGTTTATCGAGACATTTTGTCCGTTATGTGTTTCTACCATAGGTTAACATTACGGTTTTGTCCGTTATATGTTGCACGAGGCAGTCCGTTAAGTAGTTTTATGAAAAAAAAAAATCATTTATTTTTACGAAATTAACTCTGAGGCTAAAATATAGTAAATAAGTGAAACTTGTGATAGATGTGTCCAAATGGTTTTTATTCACAAAAAACTTCCCGCAAAAACCATTTTGATTTGATTTGACACTTCTTCGCAAAACGAAAAGGCGGAGACCTACCATCTGCAAAAATGTGTCCTTATAATGACGAAAAATGCATTAAAATACGTTATTTTCGTCATTGAAACATTTTTTTTTGGAGTAAGTCTTGTGCTACTTGCACAATAAAAAACATAAGAGAAAAATTTTCTGGACCAAAATATTAATATTGGGACAAAAATGTCAAAATTGGTATTACTTTGAGAAACATGGTCCGTTAAGAGGCACGTGACACTTTTTAGGTCCGTTAGTGATGCATGTCTCACATTTTGAAAATGCAGGTCTGATGGAAATAAACCTTAATAAAGCGAATCCCAATTATTAAGATTGGCAAAATCGTTGATATCTTTGTCAAAAGATTGTAATGATTGGTTTCCCAGAATTATTGTATTATTTTTAATATTATATAAATGTCTAAAATATTTACACGAGTTTGTGGCAATGGAAATAAATCTGAACACAATTATTAATTTTATTTAAATGTATTTTATTTGGAAATACTTACATATATGATACAAATAGAATAATATAGTGTTACATTTATTTATGAAAAAATTATAAAATACGACAGGAGAGATATTGAAAAAAAATAAAAAAAATAATAATAAAATAAAAAAAATAAAGGATAAACCTTGGTAATTGGGATATGTACATATTGAAATGCTTTAAATTACTGATCAATAAAACGTATACCTCTTAATACAAAGTCTTGTTCCTGAGCAGTTCATTATTTTGGTCAACAAATAGAGCATCTGAACTATAAAGCATTAATTTCAACACAATTAAATATTAACTAATGATACACAACAGTATTTTATTTCCATAGTTTTTGTTCTTTTTTCTTTTCATTGCCAAAAATGAATAACCAAAACAGACTGTATTGAACCGTTTTCATTATTTTTATTAATAATTAGTAGCTTATTGCTTCTTTCATATATTATATACACATGTATTGTGTGTTTTCAATACCGTTGTTTCGTAGAATGATCTAGAATGGTGTTACATGTAAATCCTTTTGACAATGGTTCATTTTTAGACGTGCATATTCAAATCTATGTATTTTAGTATCGATAAATCCACATGACTTTTGTCTTTTCTTCTGTATACTAGCGTTCAGTCCTTATAGTAAAATTATGATATGTCATATCAAACAAAACTACTTTAATCTGCTATCTATTTATGTTATTCAATGGACATGATATTTTGTCACAGGCACTTAACGGACCAACTTAACGGACAAAATAATATGTCATCAGCGCTTAACGGACCACATTTTATAACTTTTCCCATATTACAAAATTATTTTATAACATAGAGCATTGAAAATTAAACAGAATAATGATACATTATTGTACTTTCTATGGATATCAACCAAAACATATGTTTTGTTATATAAAAAGAGAAATTGATAAAAATGAGGTAAACATGTTTACATTTGCGACCTTTAAAATACTAAGGAGCCACACGCCTTTTCATTTTATGAAGTTTTATAGAACTATTTTTACACAAATGCAAATCGTATCGAACAGTCATTCATTTTCATTTTGACAGATGTAATTTTTATAAATCTAAAATGCGTATTGATTAAGAAATAACAAATTAATTACTGACCTTCAGTGTTTTTTCTCGATTATACCTGGTTAACGGACTGTCACGGCGACTTTAACGGACCACAAAAACCGTGAAACACCTTTTAACGGACCACATTTCTCGATAAACGGTTAGGCCTCCTTGTCGTATCTATAGAGTTACATACTGTTGTCATTTGTTATAGTTTTCATGAATGATTTTGTTATTATTTAGTTGTAGTCTTTTGTGTATATAGTCTTGCATGTAGTCATTATTGTACCAAAATATAGACGTCAATTAATAACCAAACAGTTTTAGTTATTCTAATCATATATCTTTCCCTCGTTTAGTTTCATTATGATAATCTTTAGTCATTTTAAAGTCTTTTTCATAATTTAACTACCACATTCGTCTAAACTAATAAGGGACAGACCATTTAATTTGAAGGGGTGAGCGCGGAATTTTTTTTTTCGAAGGCGTCGCGACATAATTTTTTTTCTCTCCATTATTATCATTATTTTTTATGGCAGAAATCCCTCTTAAGAATATTATTTTTTCTTCTCCTCTGCTGCCAAAATATTTTTTACACCAAAAATAATTTTCAGAATTTTTTTTTGGAAAAAAACCAAGGCCCCCCTTAAAGTTAAATGATAGGTCCCTAAAGCGTGATCTTAAAAAAATAAAGCTTTTCTTTGTATTGATTTGGTCAGATGTTCAACTTTTCAACCTCTCGTAGTCAGGCCATTATTCCGAAAGAAAATTGATTCCAGCTGGCCTTTTTCATTTATATGTTTTGATATTTGAAAAAAAAAATACATTAAGAATGGTCCAGCTGCTAAAACCAGAACAAGTGTCGTTTTTACTTCTTCTCTGTAACACAATAATAAAAACCCTTCCTAATTTCTTTTGATTTTGACAATATTTTATTTTATTTTAGGTTTTCCTTAGTACAAGACGTGGTGCTTGGGTGATTGGTCGCAAAGGATTCTGGGGGTATCCAGCAGACGCAGTTGCAAATTGTCGTCTGCTCTTTCAGCTTCCTAAGCACGTGCTTGAATGGTCAGTCGAGAAAATGGCGAACTTCAATTTTGATCACGAATCGTATGGTGTAAAACCTCAGCATAGGTACAACTCCATAGCAACTAATAAAAAAAATCGCAAAATTTGTTATTTCTTCCCAAGTTTCCTTTGTGTTGCGACAAACAAACTAACATTACCTAATTGTCTTTTTGAGTTATTAGAGTAATTTAACTTTTAAGCTTGATGCGACCTCTTGATTTAAATGCGACCCTTATTTAATTTTTCAATCAGATCGCTCTTTCTTTCTGTAAGTTGTAGTCTGTCTATTGTATTTAGAAAACAATCCAACAGCTTCTTGAAATAAATTCAGAAATTTGCAATTAATGTTCATGGAACAAAAACCAAGGAAATTGTATTGGAATTGATTTTTGTTGGATTTTAAATTCTAATTTAAATGTCCATTTCCTTTCCAGATCATTAGAAGCTCACCCTACAATTAACGATGACCTTCCAATAAAAATAATGACAGGAAAAGTCAAGATCAAACCGGACATTCATAGTTTCCAAGAGGACGCCGTAGTTTTTAAAGATGGAAGCTATGAAAAAATAGACGCCGTCATTTTTGCTACTGGATATTCATACAAGGTGAAATTTCTAGACCAATCAGTGGTCAAAATCGATAAGAACAAGACCTGCTTGTACAAGTACATGTTTCCGCCAAATCTGACGCACCCTACTTTGGCAGTCATTGGACTAGTTCAGGCTATTGGTGCTGTGATGCCGATATCAGAAATCCAGTGTAGATGGTTCACAAGAGTTCTAAAGGGTAACTTTGTTATTTGTACAAAATCCACTCTTTTAATAAGAGATTTACATGATTTATATGTTCGAAACAACCAACCAAAGGTCCTTGAATAAGAATTTGCGAAAACCTTTTTGAGGAAGTAACTAAAAAATATTTTGTTGGATTTGCAAGCATAAAGTTTTGATAATTTCAATTCTCAAATAGATTAATTATATAGATAGAAAGATTGGCATAGTGTTTGACCAGTTGAAGATGGGGTTTTAACTATACAAAAACTACATGTACCATTTGGTAATTTTAGGTAAATGTTCTCTGCCACCTGAGGAAGAAATGATGGCGGATATCCAGGAGAAATATGACCACAACGCCCAATATATTACATCACAACGCCACACTATTCAGGTAATAAATGGAAAAAAGCATTTTGCTGATTTTGATTTAAAGAAACTAAGCGTCGATTTTATTTCCCCTCCATTGTCAAAGTAGTGCCAAAACAAATCAAAATGCAAAACTTAGAAACGACTTAATAGTCTAAGCTGAGACACTGTATTCGACAAGTGAATATTTCTTATCTGTTTTTTTTTTTTGGTCATTGTTTTGTTTACCTTATATACATAATAAACTAAACCATTCGATGTGAAGGTAAAAGTTGTAGGAGATCATGACAATAGTGAAATGAACAATTATTTATACCTAAGACAAACTTGTGCTTGCGTAGAAATCAACTGAACAACTATTTAACAGTGAGGTATGCAATGCTTGCAAAAGCATGAAAGCCTTATACATGTTAAACGTGTATTTATCTAAATCATTTTAATTGTATTGCAGACGTTCTGGATACAGTACATGGATGAAATTGCGGAGAAAATAGGATGCAAACCTAATTTAAGAAGAATGTTCCTTGATGACCCAAAGCTAGCCTTGCATTGTTTACTCGGCCCTTGTTTTCCAGCCCAATACAGACTACAGGGCCCTGGAAAGTGGAATGGTGCCCGGGCTTCTATTCTCGGCGGCATGCAGAGATCACTGGCACCATTAAGGACCAGAATATACCCGAAAAATGTTAAAACTACGGAAGTCCAGAGCGGTCACAATTTTGTGTCTCTCCCCAAGGGGTTGACTTCGTATTTTATTCTCTTTTTTGTAATGCTTGTTGTTTTCTGTATGTGTGTTTTTAACGCTGATGTCACAATTAACCATTGAAGCTTCTAGATATGAAACTATGTTGGACGATTCTGGAACAATATATTGCTCCAAATTCATTTGTCAAAAATTTCTTAAAAAGATTTTTTCTATGAATTACTCTGAAATTCTTCTATATTTGATAACTCCTGCATATTATACTTGGATTGTTAAATACTAGTAGTTGGTATTATTTCAAATGTTTTATAAGCTTTGATTTCATGCACTAAGTATTGAAAAAAAGACTAAAGATTTCTTTTCGTGATATTCATTTTTTCATTAAAATGATTTCGACAAAGTCGAATAAAAATTTTCGAGTTTCGTATATATCTTTCATGTATTAAAAATCACAAAATGTGATAAACATTCTAATGTTATCCATATGGTCATTGTAAATGACATTTTTTAAAAGTGTGTGATTTTTGATTTCCAGTGCCATTATACCTACAGATATAGATATTGTATTATGGTTTTTAGATATATTTTGATCATACATTTCGTGCCATTTTTGTATAAATCCATTTAAAGTGCCAACCATTTACTTAATATGTTATCTACAGTCTTATTAAAAGTATCTAATAAAATATGTTTTTTTTTACTTTAACATCATTATACAGAAATTTTAGTTGTCAATTGTCATTATAAATTTACTACAACGCAAAATGATTTGAGCTTTTCTAAATGAATCATTTGGAACTCGACCGGGATGTTGTAACAAGCAGGACCTGCTTACTCTTAAGGGACAGAGTTCACATTCGTTTTTATAAGAGTGCAGATGGCTGGTTTCAATGTTACTGTGTTACGGGTCTCTTCATATTTTTGTTATTCGTGTATAATGCTTTTTTCTGTGTTTTTTTTTCACTTTGAGATTCGAATGATCCTTTTAGTATGAGTTTGCCCCTTTCGTGAACATTCTAAAATCTCGTGCTGTGAATGAAAAAAACAACGGTCGCAAAGTAAGAATTTGTTAGGACATACATGTATATATATTCATCTCACTATGAATTTAATTATTTGTCGGATTTCAAGGAGTCATAAATCTGGGTTATTTAATGGTAAATGTCGGTCGGCAGCCGGTGGACGGTTGAGGAAAAAAAGGTGTACCACTTTTTCGACAAGTACTTATCACAACCCCTTGCTATTTGGTGCACAGCATCAACATGGGGTCTCATTGGAATCGATTCAGGTTTGTTGTGCATCTACTTTCTGCCTTGTGAAATCCGACAATTTTTTACCCCAACTGATTTTTATAGATTTGTATGCGTTTCTTGTGATTGCACATTAAATGATTTATCTGCCTCCATGGGCAATTTTATTCAAACAAGTACAAAAAAAAACACACACAAAAAAAAAAAACAACAACAGAAAAACAGCATAAGAGGCAAACAATACCTACATCTCGAACAAAAAATCATATTTTTTTGTCGGTAACCCTCTCTCTATCCGAGGAATGACGTGAAATCAAAATGTGGGTTTCCGACAATGTGAATCCATCAGCTGCAATTTTAGCCATCAAAATGATACAAAACACGACCTTAGGATCGAACGCAACTCATGTTATAATAGGTCCCATCAAAATGGCCGTATGATTTGATCTCTTGAGTTTCTGGGATCATACAAGATAATCTAGTGCTCAAAAGTCTATTTTTCCATTCTTTCTTTTTGGCACAGCTTTGCCGTTAAAGGAAATAAGGTTAAACATTTTTAAGAAGCAAAGAGGCACCAATGGGACATTCAAGTGTCAAAAGATCGAAAGGGCAACGTCGAAACCGGCAAACACGAACAAAAACAGCACGAAGAAACACAAAACACAAGATAAACCGAACCAAAATAGGCTCCATTACATACGTGTTTAACAGTGGGAGAATATCATTTAAACAGAAACTATTAGTGTTGACGACAATTGAAGATGGAGGTCATGGGTAAGTACATATAGGTCAGGTCGTTGTCCACTGTTGTCCGGTAGACTTATTGTTAAGTGGACATACCACAGTTAGACATGATAAACGGAATTTTAATGACAATTCGTTCTAGACTAGACACTTTTTATGGCTTGTGTTTGAAGGAGATTCCGATGGGGATGACCACAATTACATGCACTATTAAAATATTTAAACACAAAGTTTCGAAACTAAAACAAGGGGTTGCACAGATCTCACATCTAATTTCATTCAGTATGACCCATAGCGAACCATATACATAACAGGAAGCAACAAAGGGGAGGCGCTGTTTATTTTTTGCTTAGGATTTGTAACCCATTTGGAATCAATCTTTTCAGCATAACCCGAGAAATAAGATACGAAACACTGTGAAACGGACGGACAGACAGACGGACAATCGATGTGATTGCAGTATTTCCCCTATCTTTATAGTGAGGGCATAACAGCAACCATTATGCATCTTACATTGTGACACGGGGTTCTGTCCAATGATCAAGTCAAAAGGCAGCTATTGGTGTACAGAAAATCATTCTTTAAATGATAATGAATATAGTGGGGGTCTGTAAAAATATGTATGAAACAAGTCTGTGTCCTGATGTAACAAGAGGCTCACAGGAGCCTAAATAGCTGGTTCTTAAGCCATATATAACCCTTTTATGAGCCATAATACCTCGAGAGGCCTATCTGACTTCTTTGACTTCAAGGAGTTTTTTGTTGAATTTCTTCAAATTTATAGCACGACTGCACAACTGATCATTCGTTCTTAGCATAAAATTAAACTCTGATCTGGTTAAGAAATGGCATTGTCCACTTTAAACTGTCAAACTAGATATGAAAAATGGCAGGTAAGTTTCTAACTTCAAAGTATAGAAAAGGTCAGATCAACTGTTTAATGTAGCAAAACTTATAGATGTGGTTCTCACTATACAATTGCTAAACAGTTTATGTTTTTGAGACTTAAAAAATCCCATGATATCTTACTTTTCTTTGCTCCAGTCCACGCCTCTAAATCATGCTTAGGATTTCGCAACATTTCGTCAGCTGACATGCTTCAAGTACGACATACTTACGACAGTTGTTTATTATTCTTCTTTCTGGATACAAAAGTACTTACGTAGTGATGTTTATCATTTACAGCTGATTTTTCTATGTATTTGTCCATGTCATTATATATCTTGACTTAGTCCTGGATTGAAGTGTCACCGAATATTTATTTTGGCGGGTGTCCCTAGAAGCAGACGACCGTCCTTGTCATGTCTGCGCAGTGGTCAGTGAACTGGTTTACTTTGTGGACAGTCCGAATTATACAACCTACATTTCACTAAAGGAATTTTTATTCATATTGTACATGTACATGAAACAATTAGAGATGACCGGAAGTGCCGACATGTACAGCAAAAGAAGCATGCTTAAAGCAAACAGAAAAATACTTTTAAATAGCATTAGACCTGTATATTTAGATACAGAATTAATCAAACTGTTATGAAACATTTGATATAAAGACGCCCATTAAGGCGTAAAGACGCCCATTTTTCCGATCTATACTTGCAAAACTGCAATCTACTAAAAGACATATGTTGTAAACGTCCGTTAAGCGCAACTCTACAATACAACTTTGATTAATTCATGCAACTGAGTTAGTTTTAACACAGATGAATATAAGTACAATTCCAATCTTTTCCAAATACAGTCTGGAACAGACTAACTTATCTTGCTGAGTTATCATGTACCTTATTAACTGTAAATTCCCCTTGTATAGAAAGTCCATAAAGCTTCGGAATTTACGGACATGAACATTGTGTCATCGTTCTTTATCCGCTTTGCAGTAGTAGCTGCGAAAACGTAGCTCTTGAGGTTGCTTTTTTTTCATTTGGATTTTTTTAGTGGTTGCAACTAAAAAAATCCAAATGAAAAAAAAAGCAACCTCAAGAGCTACGTTTTCGCAGCTATGCTTGTAGGTGCAGTACAAAAGTTGTCTTTCTTCAATATCTGCGTTTATGGAAATGCAGCAAATAAATAAAATAGACTGATGTAGAAGTGTGTATTTGCAAATAAAGCTTGGTTGGTTAACTTTCGTGATTTTAACCCATCAGATTTATCATGTTTATCGGCATGATCTAATGATCGTCCAATTTTCAAAAGTTTACAAACAATGCTGCCATAAAGTAAAAAAAAAATAGCGCGTTTTGTCTGTGATTCCAGTTCTGAATGTCAATAAAGTGTGAACTAACACATAAGGGAGCGACCATTTGATTTTTATGGGGGGTGAAATTTGAAATAAAAAGGCAGGGTGGCAAAAATCCAGAAATAAAAAGGCAGGACAGTGCATTGAATTAAAAAAAATAGGCAGGATGGTAGTTTTAGCTGAAAATTGTATAATAGCTTAAAAAATAAAAATTAAATGGCGCGCAATAAAAATTCCACGCTCAGCTTTTTTCTAAAATAAAAAGGCATGACGCAGAAAATATCCATAGCCCCCCCCCCCTAGAAATCAAATGGTTGCTCCCTAAGAGAAGGAATTAAAAAGAAAAAGAAATTCAATACTGGGCCAATATTTTCGTCACTGAATTGAACATGCATAGTCCGGTAAATTAATATTTCCCTAAGACTGAATTAACTTGTCCCCGACTTAAGTAATAAAGGACTTGACATATGTAGGAATGTGACAGGTCAAGATCACCTCGACATGGACTGTAATTATTATTATATAGCTATTTGTAGAACAAATAATAAATGTCACTCTAATGTGTTTACATTTATTTATATTAGGTGACTTGTATTTTCCATAAATTTGCAATTTTTAAATAAAGCAAAGACAAATGCCAATTAAAATAACCATATCAGCACCATACATAGGTATGGCGACATTCGTAGTATTTCTTGGCTTCATGATTTGAGTTTAAATAGTTAGCTTCAGATAGTAATGAATTGACAAACTAGTAGATATTAAGTTTTTTCAACTACGGCATTTTATTGCTGTGCAAATACTTCAGATTTCCTGGTAATATGCACAACTACACATGGTGGCCTGCCTATATACCAATAGACACAATGGACAACCGCCAGCAGCCTTCAACGGGGCCATTTGGCACTGCTCGCAGTTCTGCAATTGGCCCATGGTCTAAATAAAATGCATATAGTTCAAATCCAGCCCTGAAATAGTCACAGTTAGACCCCCTTCGTAAACAAGGAACAGAAAACATCAAAAAGACAAAAAGTACATACGAAAGCTTTGTCAAAGATTCCTGACTGAGGACAGGCACATATAATATGTGGTGAGGTTAAACTAGTTTTTTGGGCCCAACCTTCCCCCTATCAATATTTCTAGACAAAGCACAAAAACTAAACATACAATAAAAATCAAATCGATCAAAGTCCAATTCCACTAGAAAGAACTTAAGACAAAAAACAACAAGAACAATCAAAAGGACGGTAAAGGAATATTCTATAGAACACTCGCTGTTATAGACAGCTAGCTAAGAATCATCAATCGACTGATGTAAAAAAAATCAAACATATCGATTTTAAATCCGACACAACACTTCAAACAATAATGATTTAGTGAAGTGTCATCACACAAAACCGACATTCTTGATCGCTATAATGCTATTCAATTCATATCCTTTCCGTAATGAATTTTGAAGCCAATTTTTCATTTCTAATAAAGCTTTATAAAAAAAAAACATTACCATAAAATTCAGGATGTGATATTCCTTCCACTATCAGAAAACGACGTGTACAATTAGATTTTTAAATAAGAGATCGATACTTGTGGAAGAATTCAGAAAAAGATTTTACTAATTTGTGGTATCGATAACCTTGTTTTAATATTTTTTCAGTAATAAAACGGTTTTTATTATTAAAATCAGAAACACCACTGCAGATCCGAGCATATCTTACTAACTGTGAAATGTAATACCCGTATGACGGCGCTAGTGGAACATCTCCTTCAAGAAAAGGGAACTTTATAATAGGGAAGGTAAAGTTATCCCGTTTATCATATATACTTTGGTTTGTAATTTTCCGTCAATAATACTTAATTAAATCTAAATCTAAAAAAGGACATCTATCACCGGTGACGTAAGATTTGTTCAAGGTTAATTTAGAAGGATAGATATCTGTAATAAAATGAGAAAATGAAGGATTGCTGAGTGCAAGAATGTCGTCTAAATATCTAAAAGTATAATTGAAAGTTTCGATTAGGTTCTGTTTGTTGGGGTCTTTTTGTAATTTAGCCATAAATTGTGATTCATAACAGTATAGGAAAAGATCGGCCATAAGTGGCGCACAATTAGTACCCATAGGAATACCAATAACTTAGTTATAAATTTGTTTACCAAAACGTATGTAAATATTATCTAACAAATAATTTAGAGCAGTTATAATTTCTGCATCAGTCCAATTAATATAACCTTTTTGAGTCTCGTTACTAAAAAAATGACTTCTTTGACTTCAAGGAGTTTTTTGTTGAATTTCTTCAAATTTATAGCACGACTGCACAACTGATCATTCGTTCTTAGCATAAAATTAAACTCTGATCTGGTTAAGAAATGGCATTGTCCACTTTAAACTGTCAAACTAGATATGAAAAATGGCAGGTAAGTTTCTAACTTCAAAGTATAGAAAAGGTCAGATCAACTGTTTAATGTAGCAAAACTTATAGATGTGGTTCTCACTATACAATTGCTAAACAGTTTATGTTTTTGAGACTTAAAAAATCCCATGATATCTTACTTTTCTTTGCTCCAGTCCACGCCTCTAAATCATGCTTAGGATTTCGCAACATTTCGTCAGCTGACATGCTTCAAGTACGACATACTTACGACAGTTGTTTATTATTCTTCTTTCTGGATACAAAAGTACTTACGTAGTGATGTTTATCATTTACAGCTGATTTTTCTATGTATTTGTCCATGTCATTATATATCTTGACTTAGTCCTGGATTGAAGTGTCACCGAATATTTATTTTGGCGGGTGTCCCTAGAAGCAGACGACCGTCCTTGTCATGTCTGCGCAGTGGTCAGTGAACTGGTTTACTTTGTGGACAGTCCGAATTATACAACCTACATTTCACTAAAGGAATTTTTATTCATATTGTACATGTACATGAAACAATTAGAGATGACCGGAAGTGCCGACATGTACAGCAAAAGAAGCATGCTTAAAGCAAACAGAAAAATACTTTTAAATAGCATTAGACCTGTATATTTAGATACAGAATTAATCAAACTGTTATGAAACATTTGATATAAAGACGCCCATTAAGGCGTAAAGACGCCCATTTTTCCGATCTATACTTGCAAAACTGCAATCTACTAAAAGACATATGTTGTAAACGTCCGTTAAGCGCAACTCTACAATACAACTTTGATTAATTCATGCAACTGAGTTAGTTTTAACACAGATGAATATAAGTACAATTCCAATCTTTTCCAAATACAGTCTGGAACAGACTAACTTATCTTGCTGAGTTATCATGTACCTTATTAACTGTAAATTCCCCTTGTATAGAAAGTCCATAAAGCTTCGGAATTTACGGACATGAACATTGTGTCATCGTTCTTTATCCGCTTTGCAGTAGTAGCTGCGAAAACGTAGCTCTTGAGGTTGCTTTTTTTTCATTTGGATTTTTTTAGTGGTTGCAACTAAAAAAATCCAAATGAAAAAAAAAGCAACCTCAAGAGCTACGTTTTCGCAGCTATGCTTGTAGGTGCAGTACAAAAGTTGTCTTTCTTCAATATCTGCGTTTATGGAAATGCAGCAAGTAAATAAAATAGACTGATGTAGAAGTGTGTATTTGCAAATAAAGCTTGGTTGGTTAACTTTCGTGATTTTAACCCATCAGATTTATCATGTTTATCGGCATGATCTAATGATCGTCCAATTTTCAAAAGTTTACAAACAATGCTGCCATAAAGTAAAAAAAAAATAGCGCGTTTTGTCTGTGATTCCAGTTCTGAATGTCAATAAAGTGTGAACTAACACATAAGGGAGCGACCATTTGATTTTTATGGGGGGTGAAATTTGAAATAAAAAGGCAGGGTGGCAAAAATCCAGAAATAAAAAGGCAGGACAGTGCATTGAATTAAAAAAAATAGGCAGGATGGTAGTTTTAGCTGAAAATTGTATAATAGCTTAAAAAATAAAAATTAAATGGCGCGCAATAAAAATTCCACGCTCAGCTTTTTTCTAAAATAAAAAGGCATGACGCAGAAAATATCCATAGCCCCCCCCCTAGAAATCAAATGGTTGCTCCCTAAGAGAAGGAATTAAAAAGAAAAAGAAATTCAATACTGGGCCAATATTTTCGTCACTGAATTGAACATGCATAGTCCGGTAAATTAATATTTCCCTAAGACTGAATTAACTTGTCCCCGACTTAAGTAATAAAGGACTTGACATATGTAGGAATGTGACAGGTCAAGATCACCTCGACATGGACTGTAATTATTATTATATAGCTATTTGTAGAACAAATAATAAATGTCACTCTAATGTGTTTACATTTATTTATATTAGGTGACTTGTATTTTCCATAAATTTGCAATTTTTAAATAAAGCAAAGACAAATGCCAATTAAAATAACCATATCAGCACCATACATAGGTATGGCGACATTCGTAGTATTTCTTGGCTTCATGATTTGAGTTTAAATAGTTAGCTTCAGATAGTAATGAATTGACAAACTAGTAGATATTAAGTTTTTTCAACTACGGCATTTTATTGCTGTGCAAATACTTCAGATTTCCTGGTAATATGCACAACTACACATGGTGGCCTGCCTATATACCAATAGACACAATGGACAACCGCCAGCAGCCTTCAACGGGGCCATTTGGCACTGCTCGCAGTTCTGCAATTGGCCCATGGTCTAAATAAAATGCATATAGTTCAAATCCAGCCCTGAAATAGTCACAGTTAGACCCCCTTCGTAAACAAGGAACAGAAAACATCAAAAAGACAAAAAGTACATACGAAAGCTTTGTCAAAGATTCCTGACTGAGGACAGGCACATATAATATGTGGTGAGGTTAAACTAGTTTTTTGGGCCCAACCTTCCCCCTATCAATATTTCTAGACAAAGCACAAAAACTAAACATACAATAAAAATCAAATCGATCAAAGTCCAATTCCACTAGAAAGAACTTAAGACAAAAAACAACAAGAACAATCAAAAGGACGGTAAAGGAATATTCTATAGAACACTCGCTGTTATAGACAGCTAGCTAAGAATCATCAATCGACTGATGTAAAAAAAATCAAACATATCGATTTTAAATCCGACACAACACTTCAAACAATAATGATTTAGTGAAGTGTCATCACACAAAACCGACATTCTTGATCGCTATAATGCTATTCAATTCATATCCTTTCCGTAATGAATTTTGAAGCCAATTTTTCATTTCTAATAAAGCTTTATAAAAAAAAAACATTACCATAAAATTCAGGATGTGATATTCCTTCCACTATCAGAAAACGACGTGTACAATTAGATTTTTAAATAAGAGATCGATACTTGTGGAAGAATTCAGAAAAAGATTTTACTAATTTGTGGTATCGATAACCTTGTTTTAATATTTTTTCAGTAATAAAACGGTTTTTATTATTAAAATCAGAAACACCACTGCAGATCCGAGCATATCTTACTAACTGTGAAATGTAATACCCGTATGACGGCGCTAGTGGAACATCTCCTTCAAGAAAAGGGAACTTTATAATAGGGAAGGTAAAGTTATCCCGTTTATCATATATACTTTGGTTTGTAATTTTCCGTCAATAATACTTAATTAAATCTAAATCTAAAAAAGGACATCTATCACCGGTGACGTAAGATTTGTTCAAGGTTAATTTAGAAGGATAGATATCTGTAATAAAATGAGAAAATGAAGGATTGCTGAGTGCAAGAATGTCGTCTAAATATCTAAAAGTATAATTGAAAGTTTCGATTAGGTTCTGTTTGTTGGGGTCTTTTTGTAATTTAGCCATAAATTGTGATTCATAACAGTATAGGAAAAGATCGGCCATAAGTGGCGCACAATTAGTACCCATAGGAATACCAATAACTTAGTTATAAATTTGTTTACCAAAACGTATGTAAATATTATCTAACAAATAATTTAGAGCAGTTATAATTTCTGCATCAGTCCAATTAATATAACCTTTTTGAGTCTCGTTACTAAAAAAATGATTTACTAAATGGGTTTAAACTCAAGAACAGATATAATCACTTTTAGATTTGTCAAAACACCATTTAACCAAATATTTAAATTTCTTTTTAATCAGATGATGCGGTAGGTAAGTATATAAAGTAGAAAAATCGTAACTATCAACGGGATGGAAAATATTTTCAAATGCACGAAGCTTGTCCAAAACATCAATAGAATTTTTTACGCTCCAAAAATGATCAATTCCACTGTTTTCGAATACGGTATTACTCTATTTTATTCGCAAGGTTGGGCGGAGCTTATATTTCTCAGTCTTTTAGGTAAGATTTAAACGAAGAGTCCCGAAATAATTGACCCGTGACCAACCCGGTCAATAAAATAGAGTTATACCTTTTCACAGTATTGAATAATAAATCCCTTCATAGACGGGTGTGCTATAGTAAGCAGGAACTGCTTACTCTTCCGGAGCACTTGAGTTCACTCTTGTTTCGACTGGAGTTCGCGTTGTTGATCGATATTCAGTTGTTTTGTGTTTCAATGTTTTACATATTGTCTGTTTTTTGTCCCGTTCTTGTTAGTGTTTACTGGTTTTGTCTCTGTCCTTTCGGAATTTTGACATTCGGATACCCCATTGGTACTTCTGCTTCTTTAAAGTAAGAGATATAACTTTGGAAATATGGGTTAAAGAACACTTTCTTGAAGCAGAGATAAAACGAGATTTTTATTGGTTTTTGTGCAATTTAGGTATCCAGTACATAGTAGGTAACTTATACTATGTCGGGTCCGTCAATGATACCTGATTCTGTCGAATGCACGAAAGTGTTCGAATTTTTTTATTTCGTGCATTAAATTTCGTGCAAGTGTCCTTGAATTCGGTTCAAAAGTTTCAGAGGATTTGCGCTGAAAAACTTTGTGAATGACGGACGGACTGACAGGACAAAAACAATATGTCTCCCAACAAAAAGGGGGAAGACATATCAGTTACCATCAACATTACTGCGATCTTCAATTTTTTCAAGTGTTCAGACTTTTCTTCTTGTACATTTGAGATAAATATTCATAGTTCGATAATACAGTATTTGCATTTTTCAAGTGGATCAGAAGAGCAAAGACCAAAAGATAAATTATGAAAATAGAAAAAAAAAAGGACCAGGAGTCGCCTCTTACAATTAGACAACAAAATCAATAAGATTAAAATGTGCACATCTGTGAGAAATTCCATGAAACCAACCAAGTTGTTAATAAACTAAAATACAACGGACACACAAACCGACGGACTTAGCCACTACCACTTCTTGTGTGGGGGTATAAAATATTATGAAAGGTATAGACAGTATACTATTCAATTACATTTTTATTTAAAAAAAATACAAAAGGTATACTAATTATAAATATATGTTCATGTACATAGTTAAATTTGGCACAGAAGAAAAAAAACGGACGAACTTATAATGCAATTTTGAATTAGATATCGTCTAAGATTGCCGGAACTATGCAATCAACGTGCAAAAGATAAAAAAGAAAATAAACATAAAAACAAAGTAAGATTTCATCCAGTTGGGCATTGTTATGACGTCACACTTATTTGTCTCTTTCTTACAGGGTCTGCAAACCATGTTCGATTTCAAAGGTGTCCGAGATCTTTCCCAGCCTTCCAAGACGGCTTTTCTGGCACCATTCCACTTTCCTGGACCTTCAATTCTGTACTGGGACGGGAAGCATGGACCAAGAGAACAATACAACGCTAGTTTGAGGTCTTGGACCAATAGTCTTTTTAAATTTGGTTTACACCCGATTTCTTCGGCGATCTCGTCCATATACTCAATCCAAAATACCTAAAATAATAATCAAAAAGTTTAAAGTAATAATAAATCAAAAAATCATAAAATTTTTAACAGCCTTTTTAAGCTTTAAAAATATAAATTGTTAATATAAACTTTTATTAAAGCTACTAAAAGTCCATTAAACAGTGGGATTTTTGCAGAATTTGACAAAAAAAAATGTCTTTAACAATCATTTGCTTCCCGAGTTGTATTATGCAAACTAGATGCATACGACCCAAGTTTGAACTCACTCGGAAGTGCCCGCGCAAGCCCATCTAAACATACTTTAGGAAATGGATGTAAACAAACGTGGTCTGAAAAAGGTATGTTCTGGCTTTTGTAACTGTTTTGATTTTTCCTTACTTCGTTCCCCTTTAAAATGATATCAATAACAAGAGAAAGTGGTTTGGAAATCCTTAATGAGAATCTTGTGTCATTAAATTAATCGAGTTTTCAATTAAATAGACCCGGTTAATATATAGCACGATGAATGGAAAACAGGTGCGTGTATGGTGTTATTATTTACATTTTTAACACTTTTTAATCAGTATTTCTTAATAGCGGAAAGGTTTTACTTGTCGAACAAAGAAGAAATATGAAATTATACCAAACCCAGAGCTTTACATGCTCTTACTACAAAATACATTTTTGTTTGTTTTGAAATGTTCGTTAAAAATCGGAATGTTGTTCACGAAAGTTAATAAGTGGCCATTGGTATCAAACTTCTTCAAAAATCAGCTAAATTTCAAGCTGGTACAGGCGCATTCCTAAAATTTTCGTCTTCATAAAAGTGCGAAAGCTTTAATTTTATGATTATGCAACAGTTAAGTGATTTTTTTACATTGCATTTTTTTTTCCAAAAACTGCTTTATTATTACTTTAACATAATTCATATGCACGAGTAACATAATAATATACTATTCTAGACTAGTTACTAATAAACAAGACATATTCATTTCCATATAAAAACAATTTATCAACATTATACCAAAAGGGCAAGTAGTAAATATAATATATTTTCCAGAGTAGTTAATTAACCTTGTTTCTAACTTGAATTAACAAGGTTGTAAACTGTTCGGACCACATTTTGCAAATTGTTTTTTTTTTATCCTGTTGATTTCCATTGCATTTTATGTTCTTGTCTTGACTGCTAGTATCAATAACAAAGCAACAAAAGATATGCACATTTCGAAGAGTAAACTCTTGTCAGCAGTATATTTGATAGAAATTCAAAAAATATCTTCAAATAGTATTCCTTTAAAAAAGGAAGCCAATTAAGTTCGGAGACTTCAGTTCCTGTGGTATTTACCTGTATTGTATGTCTTTGAGAACTGACGTGATCCTCGTTGTGGGACCGTTTCTTTTCTATATCATTCATCATGTCAGGAACGGAGGGTAAACTGGAATGACCTATGGAAGAAAGACAAAAATGTTTTGTTTAAAAAGAATACACAAAATTTATTATGTTTATTTCGTTTGAGCAATATATTTTCCTATACTAGTAATTGTCCAAAGGAAATGTTTGGAATATTATAGACTTTAAATGTACGATCAGGTTTTTAATGCAATGTTTCGAATAATTATGATTATTTTAAACATGTTAATTAAGATGCAACAAAAGTAGAAATGCTGAGAGTGCAATACAAAAATAGGTGCAAAATGTTACACTTAAGAAACAAAATGGTCCACACTTAGGCGGAAAAATTGGTTTATGTTTCTATAAAAGTGTACAGTAAGCAGTGATTACCTTTTAGAACACGTGTGTACCATCGGCACTGCATTTCTGATATTGGCATTACAGCTCCTACAGCCTGGACTAGTCCAACAACAGCTAGAGTAGGGTGGGGAAGTTGTGGCGGGTACATGTATTTATAGAGACAGGTTTGGTTCTTTTCAATCTTTACAATGGAATCGTCCAAGAATTTGATATGGTAGGAATATCCTGTGGCAAAGATTACTGCATCTATCTTTTCGTACATTCCATCCATGAAGTTGACTCCAGCCTCATCGAAGCTGTTAACATCTGGCTTTATTTTGATTTTTCCAGACATCATTTTCATCGGTAACTCGTCATTAATCGTTGGATGTGCATCCAGAGGTCTGTAAAAGAGAGTATTTTGGCTTAAAATGTGAGCATATTTTTTTTGGGTAGGAAAGAACACCCCGCCAAATGCAAAAAACGTACAGTTTGTATCGGTCGCATGTTGTGTAATAAAACTATCACTATCTATTTAACCGTCGAAATTTCAATAAGAGGTTGGTCATAAGGAAATTAGGGGGCATATATTGTTCGGATTCATTCGTCTGTTCGTTTGTCCGTTCATCTTGCGATATGGGGCATTATTTCTTTTGGACATATTCTTGTTTTGTTAAATTTTAAATGTTTTGTATCATTTTGTTTCTTTTTTATCTGACTACTTAAAAATATGAATTGATTTTAAAGCCTATGAGTTGAACTGATTTGATTTTTCAATTACTCTGAGCTGGCTATTTCCGTAGCCTCATCGTGTGCGTTCCTCTTTTGTTCTATGAGCATATTAGTGTTCTCAAGCGCAAAAGCAGGGATATCTGGTAACTAAGTACTAAAATAATTTGAAGCAGTTTTCGCATTTTTAAGTATAGGTTAAAGAATAGAATATTTTAGTCATGTAACTTATTAAAGAGCAATTGGTATGAAATATCGGCTTACCTGTGAGCGGGTTTGATTCCATAAGTTTCGTGGTCAAAGTTGATGTCCGCCATTTTTTCTACAGACCACTGTAGTACGTCCTTTGGGAGTTTGAATAGCATTCTGTTGTTAGCGACAGCATCTGCAGGCAAACCGAAGAAACTTTTACGTCCTATGACCCACGCTCCTCGTCTTGTGCTAAGGTATACCTAAAGGATTTTTATAGAATTTCATGATTTTCAAAACATTTATAATAAGCCTAAAAGTCAATGTAATGCGCAAAATTCATTTTTATAATAATCATGATTGTGTTTATGGTATCCTTTCGCTGACAAATCATTAACAGTAAATATAATAAAAAAGTAATGGTTTCTAAAAGAACATTTTTCACAGACTAACAACCTCTACTTCGACATTGAAAATTAATTGAACAAATAAATTAACAAAATGAATAAAATACGGTTCATATTATTAACCGTAAGCGCCTAAAGCTTAACGTACAGATCTAGAGAAACTCATACATAACCGACTAATACATAGAAATCTTTCTATCGACTGATATATTAAAATTTACCTGTTTTGTTACATTGGATAAATCAACTGCAATGTCAACTGCTGAGTTTCCAAAACCTGAAAAAAGTAGAAAAATTCATAAGATATCCAGGATCAAAATGTTAAACTATACATTAAAAGACATCTAACATTATAGTCTTGTGATTGTTCATGCTTTGAAACATCATAGATCATCATATATAACATAGAAACAAATTGTTATAAAACACAGCATAATTAATGATAATTCCTACAGTTTATTTGAAATCCTTTTAGTTTCTTTAAGATTTCTTCATAGATTATAACTAAATACAAGGTATACATACCTACTACTAAAACGTTCTTGTCTGTAAAACAATGGGGAGTTCGATAGCTATGCGAATGAATCGAAGTTCCTTTGAATGAATCTAAACCACTAAACTGAGGTTGGTAAGGGTACGTATGATGTCCGCTGCAAACCAATACTCCGTAAAAGACTTGTGAGACACATTGTCCTGATTTGAGACATGTAAATTGCACTATCCATCTGCCAGTATGTTCGTAGTCAGGAGACATTTTAATACTTTCCACGGAAGTTTGGAAATTAATGTACTTCAAAAGTTGAAATCTTTCAGCATAGAGTCTTAAATACTGCAAAACAAATCTATGTGGCAGAAATGTTGGAAAATCCTTGGGCGGTGGAAAGTCACTAAACGCCATCATCTCTTTACTGGTGTTGATGACACATGATTTATAAACGCTTCCTTTCCCAGGGACGGCATGGTCTGTGTAATTCCAAAGACCACCAATATCAGATTCTCGTTCAAAGCAGACTGGTTCCAGTCCTTCATCTAGACAGGACTTGATACCAGTCAGTCCACTACATCCAGCCCCAATAATTGCAACTCGTTTTGACATTTTCCAAAATTAATCAAAGTAAGAAACAAAGTTATCAGTAAAGTTAAATCTTCAGACAACAGTGATAGCAAGAAGCACACAACTGTAACTGGTTTGGGGTAAGGAACCCCATTTTATACTAAATCTCACTGACCAATGGCCAATGCAAAACGTGTTTAAGAAACATGATACCAACATCTTTGTCAGCATTCAGTTCAAGGTTACATCAATCTGTCTAAAATTTTAATGTGTTTTCGTTACAATTTATCATTTTAACGGGTTTAACGAAATTTATAGCTCGAAATACGTCACTATAAAAACATGTCATACAGATCAAAATACGTGTGTACTGAATATCTACGACCTAATACTCAACCTTCTTTTTATGTATTTTTTTTATAACTTATGAGCTGCTCGACAGTCTAGTAAAAGTAAGTTTTTCATTGGATCCAATTTTACTTTATTTCCATCCATTAATTAAATTATGAAACTTGTTGTTTAAACAATTAATAGAGCACTGGTTTGAGCATTTGCCATCTTGTTACCTGCCCGTTTTTCTACGTTTAAATTAGAGATAAAAAGTCTGCTGCCGCTTTAGTCACAAAAGGCCCCCATATATTGTTTTTTAATTGTGCGCCTTTCTGTTTGAAAATTTCTAGATCCGCCACAGTGATTTATATATGAAGAATCGCCACGTGTGTCTGTCTGTCTCTCTGTCAACATATCGCTTAAGCGCTACAGCAACCGTTTGACGAATTTTTATGAACCTTTAAATGAAGGAATTACATCACAAAGAATCGCGCATGAAGACTATTCAAGGCCGGAAGAAAACATTCAAGAAAGATAGTTGGCCTTGGATGTCTTTGTGATATAGGGGTCAATTTTAAGGGAGGTATCCCTTGTGAACTTGCTAACAGTATTACTTGGTTAGTTTTTCGTTCTTGGTGCCACTAATAAGACAACTTATACTAAATAGTAGTTATTGAAGGATCACAGGAGAACAAATGGAACATTCGAACAATGTGAGCCAACAAATGCCAAGACATATTAAGTAGACATTAAAGACCACGTAAAAACGAGAAACGCATATCAAATGAAATACACACACAAAATCGAAAAATCAAGCTTAAACATTAGTGAACGGGAAAAATACAAGTCTGTATGCTCTTGGTTCAATTGTAATTGTGTTGTAAATCGTGCTTATGTTTGTTAAAAGGCTGGAGTTATGCCTATCTGCTCTCATTTTGTCCCTAGCTTCCATATTATGCATGAAGGTTATCACAAGGCTGCCATGAATCTAATATTTTGAGATTGCAAAACGGTGGGTCTGTTTTATTGGAGCAGTGACAGTTATAACGTAGAGCTGTAACTCTATATTTCTCATTTCCTGATTAATAGCTGTAAACTATCTACCACTATCTATGTCAGTGGGTATGTAGGCTGATATGGTATACTTTTTAGGTGTTACTGATACTGTTACTTCAAGTACAATAATGCATGGTTTGTCATGTACACAGGCAAATTTGGCTCACATGAGTTTCACATGAAAAAGTTCACATGAAATTCACCCGAATCGAGCTTATACGTGAAACTCACATGAAAAAGTTCACGTGAGTTTCACGTGAAATGAGCTTTCACATGAAATTCACATGAATAACACATGAGTTTCACGTGAAATTCACGTGAATCTCACATGAAAACACTTCTCATCAATTTCACGTGAAAAGTTCACATCAATTTCATGTGAGCCAGTTTCATGTGAAACTCACATGATTTTCATGTGAAATTCACGTGATATTCACATGAATATCACGTGAAGCTCGATTCACGTGAAACTCATGTGAGCCAAATTTGCCTGTGTAGTGTTTTCTATTGCAGACCTTCACCTTATTTAGCCGGCAAATCTGAAACTTTGTCCGAAAACAAAGAATGATTCAAAGACGAATTTCGGACCAGCGTGTCGGGCCCGTGTCTTCCCGTTGAACAGGAAAAGTTGGTAAGGAACTGTATGTAAAGGTCCATAAAGATTTTTCTAATTGTACACTGGCCCTTCCATGCTTCCGTTTGAAAATTTCTAGATCCGCCACAGTGATTTTATATAACATATCTGTTATTTCCAATCAGGAGCCCACTGGGAACAAGATGAGTTGTACATATAGAGGAAAAGAACATAATTGATAGATTACGCAAAAAATAAGTATACAGAAGACAACATGGTGATACAATCAAGAAATCAGTTCTTTATCCAGTATAAATCTGGCAGTGGCTCTTAGTATATCAGTATCATCATTATTAAGTAAAAATATCATTTGATTTGATTTGAAAGTAAGGCCTTGCATATTGACGACCTTACATGTATTTAGATTACATTTACATTGCCAATATATCATGAATAGAAAAAAAAATTGTCAGGCCTCTGAGACAAGATTTTGAAACACGCGTCATACAGGCAGCAAAATTTATTGCCTGGAACTTGGAATTTTGATTTTTTGTCGGACAAAAAATCAAAATTCAAGTTCTGCTATGCCTGTATGACGCGTGTTTCATTTGTTTGACATTCATCCCAGGCGCTCTATCAAAAGATTTTAATTTAAAATGGCAAATACCTCATGAGTTAATCAGAGTACGAAGAAAGAAGAGTACTTAGCAACACTTTAAAAGGGCGAGGAAAGTAATAACAAACAAGTAATTGGTATACAAATTCTCAGGAATATATGAAGAAAATACGTTTAGGGTCTTTCAGAAAAGACGTGGGAATTTTACTGCTCGATGCATACATCATTGTATCGCATTCTATAAAAAGAAAAACATAAATTCTAAGGTGGTTCAAGCCTAGCCTAATACCTTTTTATTTAGATATATAAAAAATTCATAGCATTTATTTTTTTTCAAGATTTTTTTTGTATATTGATACGATAAAATAATCTTTACTAGAAAAAACAGACTAAATATTTGCAAGATGCTCGAAAAGATGCTAAGTGAATTAGACTTAATCCACCTAAAATTTGTGCTCAATCCAAATAGTGTGAGCAACATTACCCTTATCATACAGTTGTGCAATTTAATTGTATCTTAAACAAACAAACAAACAAACAAACAAAAACAAAAAACACACACAAATGAAAAGTAAATTCACCCAACAAACAGTGCCAACAAAACCTATAAATGGCGCCTATTTATCGTTGATCATCTTTATGCTAATCCTTCGAACCCCGCACCATGCACTTTCATGATGTTAAATGGTAAGTTCGCTCGCTGTCCCTTTGTCTTGATCGAACAAATAAAAATCTCATTTTGAAATTAGGCACGGACCATTTGATTTTCTGGGGGGGGCCTGGGATTTTTTTGAAAAAAATTTCCCGGCCCTGATTTTTGTAAAAAAAAATAATCTTGCCAGCACCTAGGTTGAAAAAAATAATCTGGCTTCAATCTTGCCAATTGAAAAAAAAATAATCTTGCCAACAAAATTTCCTTGCTTAATATGTGTGTGAAAAAAATAATCTGGCCCGCGAAGCGGGCGAAAAAAATTTCCCGGCTCAAGGTAAAATCCCAGGCCCCCCCCAGAAAATCAAATGGTCCATGCCTTATCATACATAGAACATCCCAACAGATTTTTAATGTGAAAAATTTGCGACTGGTAAACATCAATGAAACATCAAAATACAAACATTCAATTCTTAAAACGGATGAGTTCTTATTCCTAGTTGCGAAATACTGTTTATTTTTACGCTTATAAAATTGATGGAACCCTTTTGCGAGATCACGGGCGTGGGGGTGGGGTTGTGGTCACTTCCTATATAAAGGGGTATACAGACGTGCCGCTAGAATGGGTCTGTTTTTATTGCCTTCAAATATCTGATTTTGTATCAAATTAAGGTTCATCTTTACACTTCGGAAAAATGACCAATATTTTACGTCTTTTTTCAGTCTATGTGGAGCCTAAACTACGCATCCAATTGCTTAATAAGGCGTAGCAGCGTCTAGATAAATATTTTTTGCATAAACTTTTAGTATTTTGTACGTGTACAATTGATCCGTTTTGTCGGGGCATTTTCTTTGCGTTTTTCAGTTCACCCAAATATAGCCAAATATCAACAATGCCCTGTCATTTGGCCTCCACGTGCAAGGTAATTTCATTATTGGTATTATTAAATCTACTCACAATCGGTTTCATGGAAGGTTATTTAAGGGTAATTCATGCTTTATTTATGGGACAACTTGAACGGAAAGAAAATGAATAGAGAAAACAACAAAAGTAATCTTGTAAACTGGAAGGGAAAATGATCGGCGATTTTTATATCTAGGCGCTGCTACACTTTATTTCCTGTTTCTATGTGTCGTTTAAGTCGTACATAGACTAGCAAAATAGGTCAAATATCGACCATTTAATTAAAAGTGTAAGCATGAACCTTAACAACATACATATATGTCAATGAGTTACAATTTCTAGATAATTGATATGTCTTTGGGTTACTTGTCATTAAACGTCTAAAGCTTACCATAATCGGTTATGTCTGTAACCACAATTATTTACTATCAGCTGTAGCTGATTGACTGGGTTAAAAATTTTGTGGGATGACTGTCATAATGTCAGATTTCATCAAAGATCAAACTATTACACGGTTTATATATTTTTATACATTCCGGAACGTTCGGATATTAGAACGTACAAATGTCAAAGGTCAACCGAGTTAAGCATTCTCTTACACAGAGTTGTCGTTCCTTTCATCCACACACAAGGAACGACAACTCTGTGTAAGAGAATGCCGAGTTAAGATCGGACGTCAGAACACGAGGAGCAATGGAAGCAACATGTTTACCGATTTATTTAATTTAACTAGGACCGTTACTAGGGTCAGAATACAGAGGAGGCAGGGGGTTGGGGGCCTCTGACTGTGGCCCCAATGAAGCGGGGGGTCCGTGGCTTGCCCCCTTGAGGAAGAAAATTTTGCAAAAATGAACGTAAAATTACATATTCCCGCTTGTTTTAACAAGATTGAATTAAAATAACCAGCTTTGCAGTATTTCCTAATTTTCTTCGCTGGGATTATAGTACCTCTATCTTAAGTAAATAATTCTGAATACTGGGAAATATTGCATATTACAAAGTCATCAGTCTTGTTCTAGTCAGCACCAAACGCCAGATAAATCTTTATGCTTCCTCCCATATCCCATCTTTAAAGCATCTTTTTTTAAAACACCGTTTCCGAATTAACATGCCTAACATTGTCATTCCGGTGAAAGTGGAGCATACCTAGACCACATAGACGGTTCTCAGAAGAACATATATTGAAAGTGACTTTCGGTAACAGTTTGATTTGTTGTGAGCTAGGGGTAAATACAGACAATTAATGAAATAGAATTCTGACAAGGTAGGGATCTGAATGAAAAGTTCATGTAAATATCTTGATTTTTTTTAATAACACTTCGAAAGATCAAAGCCGCATTGTAAAGTTTTTGAGATTAAGTAATCATTATATTGACGGAAGGATGTATAGACGGACAGACAGACAGCGAAAACTATAGGGCTTTCGAATCTCGACGCGGGCGGCGCACCTGTGCTTCCAATTAATTGTAAAATTTCGGATAAAAAACTGAAATAAAAAAAAAAACTAAATAAAACATACGTAAGTCTTTGTTAGAATTCATAGCTGCCTTGGTTTGACTTTCTTAAATAATGTGAACACCTTTAATTACTTTGACGGATACTCTCTCAAGCTTTTCTACTTTTTAAGTTCTTCTACATATAGTTTTTAATAGTATGCATGTTTTATGCACTTTACATTCACCTTGAACGTCTAAGCACATACTTAGCAGACATTTTCATGTAAATACAAAGTAAAAATCTGTCATTGAAAACAAGTTTATGAACTTCAAGGCAATTAATAACGGTGTCATCATTGTAGCATGTCTGCGACATTATTTAATAACGATCTTGTTTCATAATGTCTTGTAAACGTTACAACGTTAGCTTTATTTATATGGGAATGCCGCCAAGGCTTCAGTATGGCGAACAACGACGAAAATACTGTCAACTACCTTGAACTTCAAGATAAACAAGGACAACCACCGGTGAATGAAAGCTTAAATGCCCAGACATCGAAACAAAACGTTTTTTTGCTTTCATCATTGACGTTTTGGAAAATCGTTACGATATGCCTTGCTATGACGAATATATGTTTGATTTCTCTGACAGTTTATTTGTTTTACAGATATGAAATTGTTAAGACGGATAGTTATGGGGGAACCACGGAATCTGAGACAACATCGATGCCACCCACAACCGGAACCACCAGAATCGTTCTTCAAGCATGTGCATCATCACCTTGTTACAATAATGGAATTTGTACAGAATTTGGAGACGAAGGGAAGTTTTCATGTGCATGTCCGATGAAATACCAAGGAGAACTTTGCGAACATCATATTAACTGTCCAATAAATCAGTGCCAAAATGGCGGGAGATGTAATTACTGTAATGGTGTATTCCGTTGCACATGTAAACATGGATATTCCGGAGAAACGTGCGAGGTGGAAACTCCATGTTCCAAAGCTAACTGTAGAGATGGCACAATCTGTATTGAAATGGGACAAGGATATGACTGTAACAACGACCACATGTTACATCAATTGATAAAAAATGATGGATCTTATTGTGATCCGGGTTGGCTTCAGTGGTCCATTTATTGCTACTGGATAAGTGATTACCGCGCAAACTGGACAATGGCTATATACAAATGTAAAGAGAAATCTTCTTCCTTGCTTCAATTGAAAACAAAATATGAAATCGACTGGTTACGCAGTCGAGTCAATGAAAGTGTATGGGTCGGTGGAAGACGACATGAAGACGGAGACAACTTTACATGGGAAAATACATCAATGGTCCTCTCCAACCAATCTTCGTTGTGGGAAACATGTGAACCAAATGGAAGTAATGGCCCCTGCATGCAAATATGGCACCGATCTCATAGTTTCCTACTAGATGATACTTATTGTGAAGAAGAGCACATCTTCGTTTGTAAATATAAACCAGGTTCGCTTAATTGATACTGACTGTGTACTGTGAGAGAAAAATAAATGAAAATGATTTTCTTACATATGTCTATCGTTGGTGTCTTGAGGTGCTCACTTGATTTATCTGTTAAGCATACATGGAATGATTATAGTGTCTATCGTTGGTGTCTTGAGGTGCTCACATGAAACAATCCGTTAATCATATATGGATTAACTATAGTGTCTATCGTTGGTGTCTTGAGGTGCTCACATGAAACAATCCGTTAATCACACATGGAATGATTATAGTGTCTATCGTTGGTGTCTTGAGGTGCTCACCTGAAACAATCCGTTAATCATGCATGGATTAATTATAGTGTCTTTCGTTGGTGTCTTGAGGTGCTCACATGAAACAATCCGTTAATCATACATGGAATAACTATAGTGTCTATCGATCGTTGGTGTCTTGAGGTGCTCACTTGATTTATCTGTTAATCATACATGGAATGATTAAAGTGTCTATCTTTGGTGTCTTGGGGTGCTCACATGAAACTATCCGTTAATCATGCATGGATTAATTATAGTGTCTTTCGTTGGTGTCTTGAGGTGCTCACATGAAACAATCCGTTAATCATACATGGAATAACTATAGTGTCTATCGATCGTTGGTGTCTTGAGGTGCTCACTTGATTTATCCGTTAATCATACATGGAATGATTAAAGTGTCTATCTTTGGTGTCTTGGGGTGCTCACATGAAACAATCCGTTAATCATGCATGGATTAATTATAGTGTCTTTCGTTGGTGTCTTGAGGTGCTCACATGAAACAATCCGTTAATCATACATGGAATAACTATAGTGTCTATCGATCGTTGGTGTCTGGAGGTGCTCACTTGATTTATCCGTTAATCATACATGGAATGATTAAAGTGTCTATCTTTGGTGTCTTGGGTGCTCACATGAAACAATCCGTTAATCATGCATGGATTAATTATAGTGTCTTTCGTTGGTGTCTTGAGGTGCTCACATGAAACAATCCGTTAATCATACATGGAATAACTATAGTGTCTATCGATCGTTGGTGTCTTGAGGTGCTCACATGAAACAATCCGTTAATCATAATATATATGGATTAACTATAGTGTCTATCGTTGGTGTTTTTAGGTGCTCACTAGTGTCTATCGTTGGTGTCTTGAGGTGCTCACATGAAACAATCCGTTAATCATACATGGAATAACTATAGTGTCTATCGTTGGTGTCTTGAGGTGTTCACATGAAACAATCCGTTAATCATATATGGATTAATTATAGTGTCTATCGTTGGTGTCTTGAGGTGTTCACATGAAACAATCCGTTAATCATACATGGATTAACTATAGTGTCTATCGTTGGTGTCTTGAGGTGTTCACATGAAACAATTCGTTAATCATATATGGATTAACTATAGTGTCTATCGTTGGTGTCTTGAGGTGTTCACATGAAACAATCCGTTAATCATATATGGATTAACTATAGTGTCTATCGTTGGTGTCCTGATGTGCTCACATTAAAAAAGATGCTGGATAGCTGATTCATCTCACATGAAACAAGATGTTGTAAAGTTATATTAATTAGCTCTTTTAAATTCCAATTTTCAAAGTCAGGGTCTTTAATTTCCCAAGCATGTACTTTTTATTTATTCTTGCACATTTGAGATTTTGAACTTTTTTTTATTCTTATTGACATTTGAGAGTGGTCATATCCGAGCGGTAACCATATGACAAATTTGCTAGCATAAAAAAATATTTGCCCCATACATGTACTTTTAACCAGCGACACAGAATTTCAAATCAAAACATACACATAAAAAATACATTAAAAACACAAAATTGACACTCAAATTTACTGTAGTTCCGATTGCATATGTACTATAAATATAAATTGGAAATTCCCATATTTATCCTCTAACTGTAGCCACTGACTGTAGCAACATTTAACTGATTCAGTCAACAATGAAGCATTTTTCAATGAAGCAAAGGTGTACCAAAGGGGTAATCAGTATCATAAAACCGTAAAGACAAAGACAAAACCGGCAGACAAAAAATCATCACAACAAAACAAACCACATAACAACATAAAACACACACACACACATAACAACAAAACTGCATTTAGCAACGCGAACTCAAGTCGAAACGAGAGTGAACTCAGGTGCTCCGGAAGATCATGTTATTTGAAAAGATGTATTAGCCTTGTAGCCCAAAATTTCAGGCATTCAAGTCAGGTGAGAGCGATTAAGGCTTCTTTGAGCCTCTTGTTGTAAATGACAAAATGTGATTCAATCCAACTACATAAAGTAGTAATTTACTTGTTGTCAATAGTATGGTATTTAAACAAGCACCTAAGACCACCCGGCACTTGCCACCCGGCCAACCATATCATATCAAGAGACTTTTTTTTATTTTAACAAGATATATGTTGGATATTTTTTGTAGTAATAGATTAAAAAAGCCGATGTCGTTGTGCTTGCACACTTAATCTTATAGCCATTGTACACGACGCTTTTGCCATCTATGCGAATAAGTACTTTACCAATTCAGCTTGTTAGGTCGGGTTATGGACCAATGATACTTAAGATCTTACTAAACCTTGGTCGAGGTTGTTTAAATTTCCTTATTTATAGTTTCTATAAATAAGATCTTTAAAATGTTTCCTGTGCTACCAACTTAAGTCTTTTAAGCTCACCTGATCCGAAGGGTCATGTGAGCTATTGCCTTCACTTGGCGTCCGTCATCCGTCGTCCGTTCGTTACTTTTTTTTCAAACTTTAACTCCTCTGACACCATAAGTGAAATTGCAACCAACCTTGGTACAGTTGTAATTGCAGTTTTTAGCAAATAACTAAAAAACGAGTTCAGTGATCAAAAAGTACTCAACACCTCAAGATCTACCTACCCTGAAATTTTGAAGAGGATCCAGCTACCCATGTAGAAGTAATTGCCCTTTTGGGTGATTTTTCAGAATTGTGCAATATAACTAAAAATTTTGGGCATTCTAATTTTTTTTCCCCGAATTCTGCACTTATTAAGCTAATTATTTTGAAAACTTTAAAACACATTTGAACATTTACACTTCATATTGTTAAACGCAAACAGATTTACAAAATATTTTGTAGGAAGCAGAGGTACCAATGGGGCATCCGAATGTCAAAAGTCCGAAAGGGCAGAGACAAAACCAGTAAACACCAACAAGAACGGGACAAAAACAGAGAACAGGTAAAACATGGAAACACAAAATAACTGAATATCAATCAACAACGCGAAATCCAGTCGAAACAAGTGGGATTTCCCTTAAAACCTCAATGCATTAGGTTAATCGGAGTTGTCAGATGATCCCTTATTAAACCATCGGCTTTAAATTTCAGAAATAATTTTTGTCTTGTAGCGTAAAATTTTAGGCAAGTCAGGCGAGCGATTAAGGCTCCTGTGATCCTCTTGTTGGTTTATACAGAACATGGAAACATTGTCCAAAATGGAAGAAAAGGATTTATGTTGTCCGTCCTCTATGAAATTTACGGATTCTAGATTTGGATTTGATTTAATTTATAAATAATCAAACAACAACCGAAATGGCGTTTAATATAGAAAATTACTATGCAAATACAGAAGTAGATCACGAATACACTGAATTTCAACGTCAACGAGCAAACACTGCTGTGTATGACAATTTAACGTCAAAAATGGCAAAACAAAATAAAAGCTTGCTGTCGTCAATAACATTTTGGAAAATCGATTCGGTTGGATTTGTTGTGACAAACATTTGTTCAAGCTCTCTGGTAGTTTTGAGGTTTCAAAGAAACACAGAAGTTACTCATTCCAATATTTCATACCACGCGCATATTCTTCAAATATTCAGACGGAGAGCTATGAAAGAATTACAGAAGTGCATCCACGAACTACTAGTATTACGAATAAATCTACGGAAACTTAGGCAGATATCGAAACAGCGTTGATGCCTTCCACAGATGTAACGACCCGATTTGTTCCTCGGGCATGTAAATCATCACCATGTTTAAATAAAGGTACTTCTAGAGAAGTCGATGGAACAAAGTTCTTATGTGCGTGCCCGCAGGAATACAATGGAGGACGTTGCAAGAACCGTAATGATTGTACGGTGACACTTTGCTGAAATGGAGGCTCGTGCTTTGATTGTCATGCCGAGTTTCTTTGCAAGCTGTAAAACAGAATATTCCGGGGAAACGTGTGAAATGGAAACTCCATGTTCCACGGCTATCCGTCTGCGTTGAAATGGGACAAGGATATGAATGTATTAACGACCTAGTCTTGGACCGTTTGATAAATAAAAACACTTATAGATCATATTGTAAGCCGAGTTTTTATCAGTGGTATTATTGCTACTGGATAAGTAACTATCGCGCGAACTTTCTTCAGGTAAATCAAAACATGAAATCGACTGGTTACGCAATAAAATCGATAAAGACGTATTGGTCGGTGGAAAACTAATCGGGAACGATTATATGTGGCAAAATCCACTGGTAACAATTATAAGGGAATCTGCATTGTGGAAACAAAATGTCAACCAAGTAGCCCAAATGCGGATTGCATGCAAATATGGGATAACGTATTAAAAATAAAATGATTAGTTCACTATTTTGCTTGTTGTGTTTTGCATTTTTGATCTCACAAGTTATAGCATTACAAATATTTTCACATCTTACAAAACTACCACTTCACTTGTTAGATTAAAGAATACGAACTAAAACATATAACGAAACATTTAAACACGGGTTAAAAGGCACCGTTTCGAAACGCACAGGCATAAAACAGGTAGTCTGTAATTCCACCGAAGCAAATCACTTTCAAATGCGCCTCCCAAACAGTGGCAGTGGGCATTACATTAATTTTAATACAAATCTACATCAATCCGTCTTTTTAAATGAGGTGTCATTAAATACACATTACTTTATGTATTTCCTTTTAATCTGAAAAAGAAAGCATTATGTTTCATCGAAACCACTTATCTAAATAGAACCAAAGTACACACACACGCAAAAAACACGCAGAACAAGTTTTAAGAATAAACCGTAAATCTCTATAAGGAACGTACCTGTCTTAACGGACATTTCTTACATTTCTGCAGAACCATATAGGTATAGTCACGACGCTAAACTCCCCAGTAAGAGATACATTTTGAAGATTTTCTTTTGTTGTTCTTTTTAAACAGGTTTGACTGTATTTTCATACAAACTTCTTCCACAAGACATAAATTTTTCGATATGAGCTATGATGAAAAATTTCATGCATGGTTTTGAATAATGCTATACCCCACTTTATCAATCGGGTCTCAAAAAGGCATTTTGCTTTGTGTTTTGACCGACCCCGAATGTCGCAATATAAAAAGGATGTTTGGCACCATAAAGTACAAATAATAAGGCAGTATAAAATGATTTGTTGGTTATGCTGTACATACATATTCCCAGGCACAACCTCTAATCAGCAGCATTTGAATTAAGAACATATTACTAGATACTTTTTTAAAAAGCTTTCAAAAAGACAGGATAATTGCGATCTTGTGGTCAATTTAAAAATCCAGATGGACAGAGACAAAATCAGTCAGCACAAAAACGTAATACGAAGAAACAGGCAACTTAAAACCCAAAAGCATTAAAATTTTAGCCCAATCAAGTTGTTAAAAAAATGAGCTTAGGTGCGCCGTAAGGTGGGCAGTTCTGGCTTGTCGTATAACACCCGTTGCATTGTCCTCTACATCAATAAGTGCTATATCCGGTAAAGGAAAACCAAACAAAAACCTATGAGTTAAGAACCAAAGTGAAGAAAGTAATTCTATGCATTTAAGATTGAAAAAAAAAACATGTTAAACCAAAGAAATGCCTCTATTCAAGATGAAATATAAACTTTAGAAAGGAAAAAGTGCCAGGAGAACTAACTTTAAGAGGTTTAGATTTTCAGGTCCACAGACTTAATAGATACCTCCCCAGTTTATATATGTTACAATGTTACAGATGCCAAGTATAATAATTTGTAAACATTATTTTAACGATTGTAAGCTCCTCAAGTCCTTTCCAAAGAAGCAGAGGTACCAATGGGGTATCCGAATGTAAAAAGTCCGAAAGGGCAGAGACAAAACCAATAAACACCAACAAGAACGGGACAAAAACAGACATGTAAAACATGGAAACAAAAAATAACTGAATATCAATCAACAACGCGAACTCCAGTCGAAACAAGAGTGAACTCAGGTGCTCCGGAAAAGTAAGCAGTTCCTGCTTGCTATAGGACACCCGTTGCGTTGCCAATAGTCAATTCAGCGTGTCAAATCCGGTAAAGGAAGAAAAAACAAAACCCTATGACAAACTAACAGGATCGAAATCCCATATTTGTCTATAAGTGCGTGATGTCTTTCGTAAAATTTCTTGAGTGAAGACAGCAACCGAGGAGCAACATAACCCTGTGTGAGCAATTTTTGCGTCAGACGTGTCGCTCTGCTATGGAAATCGATGTTAGTCCTGCACGCTCTGGAGTAACGAACCAATTGAGATACGTAAACTCCATAAGCTTGAGCGGACGGAATGTTGCTACACAAGAAGGGAAAGTTGACGATTGGAAAGTTGAAGTCATCACGTTTGTCATAGAGCCTTGTTGAAAATCTTCCTTGAGAGTCAGTTTCGAAATGTAGATCTAAATATGAAGCAGACTTCTTAGAATCAGTTGTGTCCTTTATCTCAAGCTCCTGGGGATATATGAGATGGAGAAAGTCACCAAATCGAGAATTGTTAAGTGAAAGGACATCATCACGGAATGTGAGATTGAAAGAGAGAGATAGTCTACGTTTTGTTTTGTGTAGAAGAAATTGTAAGAAGTCTGCTTCATATGAATGAAGAAACAATCAGCAAGCAAAGGTGCACAAGTAGTGTCCATTGGAATCCCTATTGTTTGCTGAAAAACACGTCCACCAAACTGAACAAATATGTTGTCAATAAGAAAGTTGAACATGACGATTATTTGGTCTTCTGTAAATTTGTTCTTTTTCTTAGACTCATTGATGACAAAGTAAGTCTTGGTATAATCGACTACAAGATATTTGTACCTGCGTTTTCCATTCTTTTTGAAAAAGCTGCGTTTATTCAGCTGTGCCAATCGCGATTTCAGTTGTTCATGTGGAATAGAAGTGTAAAGTGTGGAGAAATCGAATGTTTTGATGCTGTTACAAGCTGAAACTGATTTAGAGTTAAGAATCTCCATCAGTTCTTTCGAATTCTTCAGGATCCACATTTGATTGACACCATTTCTCGAATAACAACAATCGTAATATTCCCGGAGGCCGGATTTTATTGCCGTAAGTATTAAGGTCAACAGAACTGAAAGAGGCGTAGTTGTACATTTGGATGACCCTGCAATGAAGCGCTTTACAAAAAGCTAGACTTTACAAATATATTTTCCTGAAGGTATCTTATTTTTAAAAAAAATTCTGTATTTTTTAACTGTACCATAATTTGAGAAAAAAAAGAATTCTGCCATTGCTTATAAATGGTGAATATAAATTCTCCGTATTTCTTAGGAATGTAATACTAATTTAAGCTTAGTCTTCGTTATAAATAAAACAGAGGTGTTTAAAATTATGTATATTTTCTTAATCTAAGTGCCATTCTCTGTAAGAATCAGGCAATGGGTGAATCATGATTAAAAAAACACATGAGTTTGACTTCAAAATACCATTCATGCTATTTATGCTTAAAAAATAACAAAAAATGCATTGACACTTTTTTTAAAAGTCAGTAATTTGAGATATATTTTGGTTGAAATGCATATTAAATTTGAATCTAAGGAGATAACTCTGTCAAGTCACACTAAATTCCTATCATTTTAACAGAAATTTTTCTTCATCCTCTGACACTCGAGACAACAACTAATGTTTGTTTCTTCATTAGAAGGCTATTTTGAATGACAATTTATTGTCAAAACCGTGTGTTTTTAAAATCATGATTCAATGTTTTTAAATTTTGCCTGATTCTTACAGAGAACTGCACTTAATTATTGGTATTACATGTATATAATATGCAATGAATTTCAACAGATCTTATCATCTGCAGATAAGAGACGATACTCCTTTTTGGGGCGACCGTTTGATACTTCAGGTTAGTGAGGACACCTGACCCCAAAAATAATGCCGAATTTAAAATGTCCATTTTTTTATATATTAGTATTAGGAATATACTTTATCTTGTGTAAAAATATTGGACCCCCTTTCCAGGGTAGTTTTCGCAAAATTGATGCTCAAAGTTTTCCAAAATTACTATAGATTATGTAGGAAAGACAGATAACTAGCATAAAATTATGTCGCAGAAAAAATCTACGAATTTAAAATTTATTTTTATTTGATAAAAATCAATGAAATACAATATATTTTGAAATAAAACAATAAAAACTGGGGGTCACCAGCTTATTTTTCTGAATACAAATCTTGGTAATTTTTTCGTCATTTTGCAAGTGAATTATCTCCCTTGTTTTTTTAATAAATCATAATTATGAAGGAATGGTTTAATTAGTTTGTGTTAAAATTAATTTATTTTTATTAAGTTTTATTAAATGAAACTATTTAACACAAGTTTCAAAGTTAAGGGAGCTGTCAGTTTGGATCGAGTCAGATAATTTATTTTTAAAATTTTGCAGACCAGAAAATGTATTTTACGCGGAGAAATTATTAATTTCTATATACCATTCTGAAAAATCTTTGGACAGATTATTTATCTTTTTTTTTAATTTTCTTGACGTTATATATATATCAAACTTTTCAAGACCAGAATATTTTTTTACAAAAACTGCCAGGCCCTTCAGATTCAAATGGTCGTCTGCTAATTTTCAAATACTATGTTCACGTGAGAACTCTTCTATTGTGGTTGTTATATTAGTAGAAGCAGTTTAAAAACTTGTTTTTCGGAACCTCATTTTTCAGCCCTTTTGATAGGATTGAAACAGAAGGGTCTGAAACAATTGCCCATAGCCAGTCAAGTGAAATAGATATCAAAAAATATATAAATGGCTATACATACAAATGCACGATCAAGACAAACAATAATACAGCATTACCAAATTATCCGTTTATACCCGATTTGTAATTAGTATTTTGAAATTACTGGGTCGGTAACTGCTGCTGGTGGACCCGAGGGTAATCACAAGCCTGTTTGTCAGAGTAATCTGACACAAATTAACCAATAAATCTTAATACTTTTTTGTCGTTGAAATACATTCCGATTTTTTAATTCAAAATTGTTTATAACACCAGGTTTCTTTTCTTGTACTGCACATGGTCGATATCCTAGGTGCTGGATTTGGCTTTCCTGTTTTAAATGTATGGTTTTTGAGTTCTTTTCGTTCAATACTTTTGGCTTTTGACCTTCTAATGTTTTGATTCAAATGCTGCTGATGAGCGGTTATTCCTTGCATAACCAAATTACCCGTTTTATACCCCTTTTGATATTTGTATGTTGCCTATTAGTAATCAGAGTTATATTTCTCCTAGATAAAATCACTCATGCTCTCCTAGTATATAATCTGGGTTTTTGATTGTTAAAAGTTTGTTTGAATTTACATCATACCTCGCCTTTTTGTTTACCATGAATGCCTTGTATTTTTATATTTATTTAATATATGTTCCCCTACGACTCTTTACCTTCCATTTAAGCCACAAACAAACATTGAACACTATCAATAGATCAATTCTCACAAGTCAATTTACAGTAATACAGTGTCTAAGTAAAATACATGTATCAGAAAAGTACACAAGTGTAATAAAACAGAGAGGTTAAAATGGGGGATTCGTTTGTCAAAAGTCCAAAAGGGCAAAGTCAAAACAAGGCAACACGAACGAGTGTGCGTGTGATAGGGTTAAGCATCCTTTTCCACGCACCTGGGCAATATAAGGCAGTCAGTTCTAACGATGGAGAATATGGGAATACCCGGAGCAAACCATCGAACTTGGACAGATAGGTACCTGATGAACCTTATCACAACCAGGTTTGGAAGTCTCCCTTTCTTGTAAATTACAAACGGGACCTTAACACCACCTGCGAGGTGATCGAATTGTGATTTAGAGTTATTAATGCGAGTTGAATTCATAAAGAGAGTGCACTCGGGTGCTCTGGATGAATAAATAGTTCCTTCTTCCTATAGCACACTCTTAGCGTTTTAATGGTCAAATCAGTGTGATGAGACAAAACTTAAGATAAACAAAATTTTATTACACAAAATATTACTGTACAGTTCTAAAGTCCTTCTTAAAAAAGACCTTCAGAAATACGAATAACAGAAAAGCATCTTGGTTTTAAAAACTTTTTTCTCACAGAGTGCATTTTCTCTTCTCTCACAGACCACTGTCATAATTCTCATAACATTACATAACATAAATTGATCAGTTTAGCGAGCCTGGTTTATATTTACAAACAAAAAAGATCTCAGAGTCGCAATTTGTATCATCAAGCAGGAAACTGTGAGATTGGTACCATAGTTGCATGCATTGTTCACTTTTTGGTTCACATTGTTCCCACAATGAAGATTGCTGGGATAGGTTCATTGATGGATTTTCTAACATAAATCCGTCCCCAACGACCCATACACTTCCATTGACTTGACCGCGTAACCAGTCGATTTCAGGTTTCAGGTTTTGTTTTCACTTGAAGCAAGGAGGAAGATTTCTCTTTACATTTGTTCATAGCCATAGTCCAGTTTGCTCAATAATCACTTATCCAGTAGCAATAAATGGACCACTGAAGCCAACCCGGATCACAATATCAATGAAAAAGGTTTTCATAAGGATAATTTTCAATTTTTACCTACAAATAATGCTTCTGTTGCTAAAATAATTGATAAATTTAATTTAAAAAAGGCAACTGGTGTTGACAAAGTATCAGTCAAATTAATGAAAATAGGAAAGCCATCTATTGTACCAAACATTACAAAACTTATAAATTTTACTATTGAAACATCTATCTTTCCAAACAGGCTCAAAGAAGCCCAGGTGACACCTTTGTTTAAGAAAAATGATCCATTTACTAAGAGTAATTATAGACCAGTTAGTATCCTTCCTATACCATCAAAGATTTATGAGAAGGTTTTATCAGAACAACTATGTATTTATTTTGAGAACATTTTTGATAACTTTTTATGTGCCTTTCACAAAGGCCATGGGTGTCAAACAACTTTAATAAGACTGCTGGAAGACTGGAAAAAGGCCTTAGACAATAATGAATATGTAGCAGCCATTATTATGGACCTGTCAAAGGCCTTTGACTGTCTTCCACATGACATTCTTATTTGCAAGCTATCAGCATATGGTATTAATAAAAGATCTGCTGACCTTTTATATTCTTACTTAAATAAAAGAAAACAGCAAATAAAAATTGGCAACTGTGTTAGCAGCTGGGCTGAAATTCAAAAAGGGGTGCCACAAGGGTCTATTTTAGGCCCCTTACTCTTTAACGTTTTCATCAATGACATCTTTTATTTCATAAAAAATGGGGATCTATACAATTATGCTGATGACAATACACTTTCCTTTCATTCTCCTGATTACAATCAGGTTATTGATGTTTTACAGTCAGAAAGTAATGTGTTAATTAACTGGTTTAAATTCAATTGTATGCAGGCAAATCCTGAAAAATTTCAGGCAATAGCTGTGGGTAAAAAAACACACAATAAATCTCCTGTTTTTGATATTGGTGTAATATAATGTTATAATTGATGTGTTCTAGTTACTGGACAGTAATTAAGAAAGTTAAGGTCACTTTGACCATGTCTGCTGATAAAGATAAAACCATTAAATTGTAATCTGTCTGTGTCTGAGAATCAGTCTGTAAATTGTAGCTTATTAGTAAACACGTAGTTTTAGAATATAGTTTTCATTCTTTTTATAATGTCGTCCGGCCACAATACAACATGGTGGCAGCGGTGCTAATTATTCTTTTGAAAAATGGATTAATTATTAATTAACAGTTGGACTTGCAGCTTCATATTTTTGGGATTTACGTGCAAAAATGGCTACGTTTCAAGTATCACCACCAGAGAAGTTTGTATTTAGTCAACCTGAGAATTGGACGAGATGGCTCCAAAGATTCAACCGATTTCGGTCCGCGTCCGGGTTAGACGATAAAGACGAGGAAGCGCAAGTGAACTGTCTTATATATTCAATGGGACCAGACGCCGACGACATTTTCAATTCTTTAAATCTAACGGAGGAAAACCGAAAGAAGTATAAAAACGTAACCGATGAGTTAAACAACTACTTCATTGTTCGTCGAAATGTCATTTATGAGAGAGCAAAGTTTAACTTGCGCGTTCAAAATGATGGCGAACCTGTTGACAGTTACATTACTGCTTTGCATACATTATCGGAGCATTGTAAGTACGGTGCATTACGCGAAGAGATGATACGTGACAGGATAGTAGTAGGAATACGCAATTCTCATTTATCAGAGAAACTTCAGCTTGATGCAGAATTAACCTTGAAAAAGGCAACTGATACTTTTCGACAGTCGGAGGCTGTAAGGAGACAGCAAGCGGACTTGAAGCCCGAGTTCAGCAAAGACGTCGACGCGATAAAGAAGCGTACGAAAAACGATACACGAGAGAACCGTGGTCCGAAATTCGTGCCGAAACCGAAAAGCAAGTGCGGACGTTGCGGTAAATCACCAGATCACCCGCGAGATAAATGTCCAGCGCGTGACGGAACGTGCCGTAATTGTAAGAAGAAAGGACATTGGGCACCGGTTTGCAGGTCAAAGCCTGTTCATGAAATTAACGAAGAACGCAGTTCGGGACATTATTTAGGTGAAATCGAATCGGAGTACTCAGAGCCGTGGTGGTCACATTTAAGTGTAAACGGCGTGCGAGTAAAGTTTAAAATAGATTGTAGAGCGGACGTTACCGTGATACCGGAATCCGTCTACAAGAGATTGAAATCACCAAAGCTAAGCAAAGCTAATCGAAATCTATTTGGCCCTTGCCGATCGCAGCTTAAGGTCATTGGATGTTTCATTGCCGTTTTAGAAACGAGCCGTAATATGTGCGAGCACACAGTTTATGTAGTTCGTGGACTTTCGCAATCGTTATTGGGAAGACCAGCCTCAGAACGCTTAAAACTATAGTGACAATTAAGAGCCGATAATGTTGAGTCAGAATCGACTTATGAATGTTACAAGGCAACATATCCGAACGTATTCTCGGGTCTAGGTAAAACAGATTGGGAATACAAGATAACGCTTAAAGAGGACGCTAAACCGTTTGCGCTTTCAACGCCAAGACGCGTAGCATTGCCGTTAATGGATAAAGTTAAAGCTGAGTTAAAGAGGATCGAGGACTTAAATGTCATTTCGAAAGTTGATACACCAACCGACTGGTGTTCCGGGATGGTCGTTGTTCCAAAACCGAGTGGTGACGTAAGAATTTGCGTCGACCTGACCAAACTGAACGAGTCAGTGCGCCGTGAAAATTATCCTCTGCCGGACATTAATCAGTCACTGGGCAAATTATCAGGTGCCACGGTATTCAGCAAACTAGACGCGAATAGTGGATTTTACCAGATAAATCTAGCGGAAGAGTCGAAGTTATTGACAACTTTCATTACGCCGTTCGGGCGATATTATTTTAATCGTTTACCGTTTGGAATTTCCGCAGCTCCTGAATTTTTCCAAAAACGCATGTCACAACTGCTTGAATGTACAGAAGGTACACTTTGTCATATGGACGACATTCTAGTGTTCGGTTCGAATAAAGAAGAACATGATTTGAGACTTAAACGCGTTATGGATATTATTTCAAAAGCTGGAATAACACTTAACGATGAAAAGTGTGAGTTTAAGAAGAACTCTGTTAAATTTCTTGGACACGTCATTGACGAAAACGGTATACGTGCCGATCCCGACAAGATCAAAGCTATAACAGAGTTAGAAGCGCCTGTTAACGTGAGCGAAGTCAGGAGATTTCTCGGTATGATAAATAAACTAAGCAAATTTTCAGAAAATTTAGCCGATAAAACAAAGCCAATTTGAGAATTGCTAGTGAAGCGAAACCAATGGTATTGGGGAGACGCGCAGCAAAAAGCGTTTGATGATATAAAGAAGGGACTAACATCAATACCCGTGCTAGCGCATTATGACCCGCACAAAGAAACCGTCGTTTCAGCTGATGCTTCTTCCTACGGAATAGGAAGCGTTTTAAAACAAAAGCAGGATGATGGTAGTTTCAGAGCGATATCGTACGCGTCGAGATCGCTTACCGATACCGAATCGAGATATGCAATCATAGAAAAAGAAACACTTGCTTGTACGTGGTCGTGTGAAAAGTTCAAGGATTACTTAATCGGAAAAGAGTTCGTAATCGAAACTGACCATAAACCGTTGATTTCTCTATTAGGTTACAAGACTCTTGACGAGTTACCACCTCGTATAATGAGGTTCCGTATGCGTTTAATGCGTTTTAATTACAGCATGTCATTTGTTCGCAGTGTAGATCAAAACACAGCAGACACGTTGTCAAGAAGTCCAATGAAAGAGAAAAGTGAATCGGATATAACACAAGAAGTGGAATGTTTCATTTAATAGTTTCATAGTGAAAAGTTTGCCTGCATCTGAGTCTAGATTGCAGGAAATTCGTGATTCGTTAATCAATGATCCAGTCTCATGTGCATTAATGTCGTTTGTAAGAGAAGGTTGGCCCGAAAAACACAACCTTACCGAAGCAACAAAACCGTATTGGTCAGTGCGTGATGAATTTTCAATTCATGATGGATTACTATTAAAAGGATCTAGACTTTACATACCCGTCAGCATGAGATCAGAAATTCTTCAGAAAATTCATGAAGGACATCTTGGAATTACTAAGTGTCGCGAGCGAGCAAAAGAATCTGTTTTCTGGATTGGACTTAGTAAGCAAATCGAGGATCTTGTAAACAACTGCCGTATTTGTGCAAAGTATAGAAATGATCAAGTGGAACCATTGTTAACAACTGAAATGCCAAATCGTCCCTGGCAAACTGTTGGTACTGATTTATTTGAGTTTAAAGGAGCACAATACTTGTTAGTAGTGGATTATTTCTCTAGATATGTTGAATTAGCGAGATTAACATCTACAACATCAGTCGTAATAGTGAATCACTTACAATCCATATTTTCAAGACATGGAATACCAGATACTCTTAGATCAGACAATGGACCTCAATATGCCAGTGAGACATTTAAATCGTTTGCTAAAAGTTATGGATTTAGCCATGTAACGAGCAGCCCGAGGTACAGTCAAAGCAATGGAGAAGCTGAACGTGCAGTACAAACAGTTAAGAACTTGATTAGGAAAAGTGACGATCCATACATTGCATTGATGACATATCGTGCAACTCCGTTAAATAATGGATATAGCCCAGCAGAACTTTTGATGGGAAGAAAGATTCGTACAAAACTTCCTGTTCTCCCATCACAGTTAACGCCAAAATGGGACTATCTAGCGAAAGTGAAAAAGACTGAGAAAAGTACAAAGAAAAGCAAGAGACTTATTATAACAACCGTCATAATGTCAAAGCTAAAGAGACATTGAAACCGGGACAAGAAGTGTGGATTAAAGATCAACAACTTGAAGGCAAGATAGATAAACAATTCGATACGCCGAGATCATATATTGTTGAAACACCGAAAGGTCAATTGAGAAGATCAAGCAGACATTTAGTTTCCATGCCGAAAACGCGTGAAGACAATGACTCGAATACACATCTTAAAAGTGCAAAAGTTCAATCGTCTACAAACCAAAGTGACATTACACCCAAGGGACTTGTAACAACCCGATCTGGAAGAGAAGTCAAACCACCGACAAGATTTGGATTTGATGACTAGTAAAAGACCATAAATTGTTTCATTCTTGGTCAATTGTGTATTTGACTTTCGTTGGGTTAATTAATTTCTTCACACTAAATTTTCATTTCATTCAGAAAGGGGGATGTAATATAATGTTATAATTGATGTGTTCTAGTTACTGGACAGTAATTAAGAAAGTTAAGGTCACTTTGACCATGTCTGCTGATAAAGATTAAACCATTAAATTGTAATCTGTCTGTGTCTGAGAATCAGTCTGTAAATTGTAGCTTATTAGTAAACATGTAGTTTTAGAATATAGTTTTCATTCTTTTTATAATGTCGTCCGGCCACAATACAACAATTGGCACAGCAAAAATTTCTTGTGATGATGTTGTTAAACTTTTAGGTGTTGATATTAACTTTGAGACTTTGATTTTCACATATCTAATTTGTGCAAAAAAGCTGTTCAGCAATTAAACATTCTTAAACGTATTGGAAAAAACCTCAGTAAGCTGAACAGACTAACCATTTTCACACTTTTATACAGTCAAATTTTAATTTTTGTCCATTATCTTGGCATTTTTGTTCTGAAGCTAACACATATAAAATTGAAAAAATACAAGAGAGAGCTTTAAGATTTGTATACTATGATTTTGAATCTACTTATGATAATCTCTTGGAAAAAGCAAAACTACCCACTATGTATGTAAAGAGAACAAGAACTATGGCTATTGAAACTTTTAAGATATTGTATGACTTAGCACCACCTGTTTTAAGCAATTTACTTCATAAGAAAGAGACACGTTATAATTTTAGATATTCTAATTTGTTACAGGTGCCAAGAGTAAATTCTACAAAGTTTGGTAAGAAATCTTTTAGGTATGCTGCCCCTGTACTTTGGAACTCACTACCAGAATAATTTCGAAAAACCACCAACTTCAATCAGTTTAAAAGTCAACTATCCTTTTGGAATGGAAAAGATTGTACCTGTTTGGCCTGTCAAAATTATGCTTAATTTTTCATAATTTCTGGTGCAGCATACCCCATCAAAATTACAGTTGCTTCAGTAGTTTATTTCTTTAGCTTGCTATCTTTTTACTTTTTTTAGTCTGCTTTATTTTATTTTTTATAGTTTTGCTTCATTTTAAGTGTTTGCTTATATATTATTTTGCTAGCATGCTGCTTAGTGCTGCTTTATTTTATAGCTCTGCTTTAGTGCATTTATTTTGCTTTTATTTATTTTACTTTATTATACTGCTCTCATTTAACCGCTGTATCCATATGCATGCATGTTTGAATGTTGTATATTGTTTGTCTATGTGTTCTTAAAATTGTGATGTGGATATATGTTTGTCGGTTCAAAGGCTCATGAGAGCCTATGTTATTTGTTATATGTCTTGCCGCCTTTAAATAAAGATTATTTATCTATCTATCTAATAAGATCCATCATGCTTTATTAATTTTTGTAAAATATGGTCGTTGTTAAAGTCGTACCCTTGTCCCATACCAATACAGATTGTGCCATCTCTACAGTTAGCTGTGGAAAATGTAGTTTCTACTTCGCATGTTTCTCAGGAAAATCCATTTTTAGGCAGAGCCTTATAGAGACATATAGCTATCTGATTTTCGCGGGTTTTTTTTCGTCTAGACAGGGTAAATTGGTCAGCCAATATTCCTACCACAGGATCTATTCAACATTAATCGTGTATTTTCATTGTTTCAATGTATTTTAAATTATATACAGATTGTCTAAAATAAGAGGTACATCTTAATACCCCACCATAAATGCATTATAAATGTGCACTACATATCGTATATCAATACACGTTAATGATTACTTAAGCATTCTTTACCTTTGACCTTTGATCAAGTGGGCGGAGCCTTATTACATATCTCTTAACAAATGTACAAGAATGCGGAGCAAACAAAGAAAATTGATGTTCTATGTTTCAAGTTTATGAAAGAAGCAGAGGTACCAATGGGGTATCCGAATGTCAAAAGTCCGAAAGGGCAGAGACTAAACCAGTAAACACAAACAAGAACGGGACAAAAACAGACAACACGTAAAACATGGAAACACAAAACAACTGAATATCAATCAACAACGCGAACTCCAGTCGAAACAAGAGTGAACTCAGGTGCTCCGGAAGAGTAAGCAGTTCCTGCTTGCTATAGCACACCCGTCGCGTTGCCAATAGTCCATTCAGCGTGTCAAATCCAGTAAAGGAAGACAAAACAACACACTATGACAAACCAACATCTGCACTCATCTGAGAGATCGAAATCCCATATTTGTCTATAAGTGCATGATGTCTTCCGTAAAATTTCTTGAGTGAAGACAGCAACCGAGGAGCAACATAACCCTGTGTGAGCAATTTTTGCGTCAGACATGTCGCTTTGCTAAGGAAATCGATGTAAGTCCCGCACGCTCTGGAGTAACGAATCAATTGAGATACGTAAACTCCATAAGCTGTAGCTGACGGAATATTGCTACACAAGAAGGGGAAGTTGACGATTGGAAAGTTGAAGTCATCACGTTTGTCATAGAGCCTTGTTGAAAGTCTTCCTTGAGAGTCAATTTCGAGATGTAGATCTAAATATGAAGCAGACTTCCTAGAATCCGTTGTGTCCTTTATCTCAAGCTCCTGTGGATATATGAGATGGAGAAAGTCACCAAATCGAGAATTGTTTAGTGAAAGGACATCATCAATATAACGGAACGTGAGGTTGAAAGAGAGAGCTAGTCTACGGTCTTTTTTGTCTAGAAGAGATTGCAAGAAGTCTGCTTCATATGAATGAAGAAACAAATCAGCAAGCAAAGGTGCACAATTAGTGCCCATTGGAATCCCTATTGTTTGCTGAAAAACACGTCCACCAAACTGAACAAATATGTTGTCAATAAGAAAGTTGAGCATGTCGATTATTTGGTCTTCTGTAAATTTGTTCTTTTTCTTGGACTCATTGATGACAAAGTAAGTCTTGGTATAATCGACTACAAGAAATTTGTACCTGCGTTTTCCATTCTTTTTGAAAAAGCTGCGTTTAATCAGCTGTGCCAATCGCGATTTCAGTTGTTCATGTGGAATAGAAGTGTAAAGTGTGGAGAAATCGAATGTTTTGATGCTGTTACAAGATGAAACTGAATTAGAGTTAAGAATCTCCATCAGTTCTTTCGAATTCTTCAGGATCCACATCCACATCCATAAAAACACAGATCATTCTTTATTTTAGTGCTTAGATTTAGCTCTGCCTTTTAACTCTTTGGCGCTTTGATTTCACTTGCAGCGGAATACCCCATTACAATCATTACATCTACCGCCATTTTTGCATTGATCTACCGGACAGTTTATATGATGCTCGCAAAGTTCTCCTTGGTATTTCATCGGACATACACATGAAAACTTTCTCCCCTCGTCTTCAACATCTGTGCAAATTCCATTATTGTACAACAAGGTGATGATGCACATGCTTGAAGAACGATTCTGGTGGTTCCAGCTCTTGTTGGCATCAATGTTGTATCGATATCTACCTCAGATTCCGTTGTTCCCTTATAACTATCCGTCTAAACAATTTCAAACTGTGAAACGCATAAACTGTTAGACTCACCAAACTAATATTTGTCACAGCGAGGCAAATCGAAACGATTCTCCAAAACTTTAAAGATGACGGCAAAAGCACGTTTTTTTTCCGGTGTCTTGGAATTTAAGCTTTCATATACCGGTGGAAGTCTTTGTTTATCTTGAAGTTCAAGGTAGTCACAATCTTTTTCGACAGTTGTATAATCATTTTCTTCGTTGTTTGCCATACTGAAGCGGCATTCCCATATAATACATGCAACGTTGCAACATCCACAAGATTAAGATCACACAACGTTACAAGATGGTACATGACAAAGTACGATAAAAATAAACGGGGATTTTTTTAATTAATAGGGTTTATTGCCTCTTCAATAAACCAATTTAATTATTGGGAATTGACTTATCTTAACCGGAATTTGTTCGTTATTTGTCCGTACTTGTACCGTCTTTTCTAATATTACCCATAAGTCCATATTTTAATCTCGTCTGCAACACGTACATGCCATTTGGGCAAATTTTAAAATATTTTAATCCGTGAAAATCGAAAACATCCTTGATCAAAAAGGCAATGAAGCCCCAGAAAAGGAACCGGCAGTCCCCAAACAAGTTCAAACAGGGCCCAAGAGCATCAAAGAAATCTCGAAATTCATCGGATGGAGGGAAGTCTAACACAACCCAGTCTAGAGAACCGGACAACAGGACTCGAAAATCCAAAAAGTCGTCAAATGCAAAAACTGTAACACTTGAAAATATTCCATCGACAAGCGCTGCATCCAGATCTTGCACCTTTTCCGTTTCACATGGCCCAGTGATAAACATTATGGCAGAGGCCGAGCCAGATCAGATATCGGTGCAGTCGCATCCTTCTCCAACTGTTCCCTTAGAGACACCTACCCAAGCGACGAACACAGCCAGTAGCGGGCACAATGCTTCGCCATCCGTATCAACCCTAAATAACACGCAGGGTAGGTTTATTCAATTTCAAGATAACACAACACCTAATAACGGCTTTCATTTACAAGAAACCCAGCCTAATGAAGTTGTTAAAAGCGTGTTTGATCCAATTTCCTATACTGTCCTCCTTAAACTCAAAGAAAAAATTTGGAACGGGGAGTTTATAGAATTGGGTATTTTGCTTAAAACTAATTTAAGCTCCTCAGACGACTATGCTATGGAAGGTAGTCTCGAAGTAAAAAGGGGTGCTTTAGCAGTTGTTCGTAAAAGGCATAGCACTATCAAAAACATCCATCAGTGGACATCAGCCTTTATGATCTACACAAGTGTTATACTTGAAAGAATGCCCGATAAAGCCACTGAACTTATTAAATATATGCATACTATAAGAACTGCCGAAAATAGGGGCTGTACAGGAGGTTGGGTTTACTATGATGAGCAGTTTCGTCTTAAAAAGCCAGATTTCCATCGTCTTCTTGGGGGGTCATTGATATGGAACTTTGGATGTTATACATAAGCACACCTAACACATAATCTACGAATTATAGCCCTATATACCAGACTGACTTGTAAGTTTTTCAACAAAGGGTTAGTTCGTAATTTCAAGAAAAATTACAAATATCAACACAAAAGTTAAAATTGAAATTGAAGTCACCCTGTTTTTCATTGCAAAAAATAATTGACAAAGAACGTTTGATTGATTGCCCGTTACACATAATGTTCCATATATATATATATATATATTGATAGTTTTTAGCACAGGATTATTTTTACAGGTCTTAAACGGCTGTATCCGTTGGGAAGTTCTCCTATTCATGTAAATCGAGTTTGAGAGTCACTACTAAATTACCCAAATCCAGAGGCAACTGCCAAACTTTTAAGTGGGTTAGAGAAAAGTTTCAAATTACTAGTGCAATGCTTGTGACCAAGATTCGCAATTGAATTAAATACAAGAGGTCCGGTTGGAGAGTTAACTTCCATCGGAAGAAAGAAAATTGATAAAGAAATCAGTTTTGGAGGGGTAGCGGGTTCATTTAATTTCCCGCCTCTCCCTATGATGCTATCAAAATGAAACAAATCTTGGGAAAAACTCGCTTCTATCTAAATGCGGTATCAAATCCGCTTTTAGACTGCTTCGCTTGTCACCAAGCGAGTTCGATTTAACCGGTTTTAAGTTTGAGAACGAATATCAATTTGGCAGGCATCAATAAGTTGTTCATTATTTGAGTCTTATTTGTCCGCATTACACTGGACAAAATCAATCACGAACGATAATATCTTACATTATTTGGACGAGGGGGAACTAAAGGATCCCACATAATAAAACTAGGGTATTCTTAAAATACTAGAAGTATAGGGAGCAACATTGATGAGACGATACTAGCACGTCGCTGATAACAACGGCATGCAATATTATTGAAAAGATTCCTACTCGCATTTATAGTGTTATTTGTATATAGTTACGTAAAAAGTACAGGGCACTGAGTTTTTAAACATCCAAACACTTGGGCCAAACAGAAAGAGCTAGTTCGCTACGACGTACTCACTTATAAATATGATATTGGAAACGATATTTATCTTATTAACATTCAAGGTGCATTAGAAACATTTTTTCCTGTCTCCAGATGTTAACTTTTTTCCCTGGTTTAAAAGATAAATTTGAGATGGGTGAATGGGTATAGACCCACTCATGTGCGGGTTCTGGCAAGATAAGGGGGTCCCGATCCTTCCGGAAATGTACGACGGATCATATCAATATTCTTTCCCGTGATACCGCTGGAAGATGTAGTTAAGACTATCTCATGTCACCATGAGTTGCCAGCTCTGAACTGTCACCAGTTTGAGCTTACCAGTAAAATGATATATAAATAATGTCATTGAAAAATGTCATTGTATGTAGTTTTAAATTGCCTCCTCTGAATTATAATTTACCAGAGGGGATGGGATGTGACCCGTCGTATTGGAATGCGTGACCTCGTCCTTTCTTGGTTGTTTTGGTTTTTAACAAGAAGGACATTTGCATCCTCTGTTACCAGTGGTGCACAGATTTGCCCGTTATCAATTTGGTAATCTGTTTATCTTGCCAGGGCTCCTCAAATTTTTCGACTGTGGCCGTTTATTCCATTTATTTGTTGCTTACCTATGTGTGCCCATTTTTCTAATGATTCAATAATTAATAGGGTTTATTGCCTCTTCAATAAACCAATTTAATTATTGGGAATTGACTTATCTTAACCGGAATTTGTTCGTTATTTGTCCGTACTTGTACCGTCTTTTCTAATATTACCCATAAGTCCATATTTTAATCTCGTCTGCAACACGTACATGCCATTTGGGCAAATTTTAAAATACCCACCTCCTACCCCCATTTTTTCACCCCCTTTAAATTTTGATAAAACATATTTTGCTGCTGTTTTTCTAATATTTTGCAGGCCGATATGGTTTAGTACTGTAGCTGACTGGAGCGAAACTTGAACTTTTAAGGATAGAACAGTGATGATTGCGGTGAACTGTCCATCATGATCAAAGACTAGTACTGTGAAGATCCCGGCATGTTACACACAAAATTATTATACTCAACATAAGGAAGCAGTCAACAGTGATGTTAAAAAATTGCCACTCGAGTCAACATTTTACTTGTATGGATGGATTTAAGTCAGTTTAGAAAGATATATGTATATAGACGTTAAAGTTTACTATGTTTTATTTTATTTTTGTCTGTTTGATATGAAATTTAATAAAATTATTGTCACAGTTTGGTTTGGCGGGTTCTGGCAAGATAAGGGGGTCCCGATCCTTCCGGAAATGTACGACGGATCATATCAATATTCTTTCCCGTGATACCGCTGGAAGATGTAGTTAAGACTATCTCATGTCACCATGAGTTGCCAGCTCTGAACTGTCACCAGTTTGAGCTTACCAGTAAAATGATATATAAATAATGTCATTGAAAAATGTCATTGTATGTAGTTTTAAATTGCCTCCTCTGAATTATAATTTACCAGAGGGGATGGGATGTGACCCGTCGTATTGGAATGCGTGACCTCGTCCTTTCTTGGTTGTTTTGGTTTTTAACAAGAAGGACATTTGCATCCTCTGTTACCAGTGGTGCACAGATTTGCCCGTTATCAATTTGGTAATCTGTTTATCTTGCCAGGGCTCCTCAAATTTTTCGACTGTGGCCGTTTATTCCATTTATTTGTTGCTTACCTATGTGTGCCCATTTTTCTAATGATTCAATAATTAAACAAGATTATGATTGTATAACGTCAGTTATCGCAGGAAATATTTTTTTAAAAACCACTCACAATGAATAAAACATGCAGTACATCTGCTGTAGCATATTGTTTGCAAAATTCCTAAGCTACTTGTAAGGTTGGGTGTTTCGTTAATAACTGTAACATGAAGTTAAATTATAGTTTTGAATAAGAAAGATTGTGTAATTCTCTATATTGAACAGAGGTCCCTTTTTTCTATAACCCAACAGGTATCAATCTTATGATTCACGTCATTGTCAAGAAATAAATAAAATATCATTATATAAATATATGCATTCAAACTTCTCTTATTGTATTTAGATAAGTTTAAAAGAAAAATCCCGTGGGTCACTGGTATCCCTAAAAGTTTGTTTTATTATGATATAGCTTTTTTTATCATAAACCTAGGGAGCCTACACGAAAAAAATGTCAATGTCTTAGCTTAGGATTCTATAGTTATAGTAAAAGAGGGCATCAACGACTGTGTCGACATCCAAGAAGAAATGGTTTCGTTGATTCAATTACATTATCACTAAAATCAATTGAAGTTTATCAATTTTAAACTGTTTTATTTTGCTGAGAGAACAAGTAATTGAAAGCAATTTATAAGTAATGACTACAAAATATTTTCTGTCTATTCGCAAAATCATTTTGAAACGTTTTCTTTTTCATAGACAGAATAATATTGTGACCAATTCTCAAATACAAATTACACCTTAAGGATGTTTGCTACTATTATTGAAAATAAATAGGTTTCAAATTTGATGCCTTAAATGAAAAGACAATAGTAAAAGGTATAAAATTAGTAAAAAAAAATGATAGGTTCGTGACCTCGTTTTCAAGATAATTGACATTAAAGTTTTTGCGGGAAAAGGTTTCCTCTGACTTTTTCATAGGTTTATCATTTATCACTATTTAGCTGTTAAAACCCATGACAGAATAAATAGGATTTGATAAAACTTTGTCTTTAACCTCTTTATGACATATTAAAGACATTAATAACCAGAAAATAGGCGGTTCGTGGGCAAAAATTTTAACCCTATTTTGATGGTAAAATCCAGAGGATTCCGAAAAAATGACAGAAATACCAAAACAAGACCAGCGAGCATCCTTAAGAATCACATTTTTATTCAAAATATTTTAGTTTTTTCCTTTTCTCAGTATTTCGAAAATCTTCAAAATTTTGGAGCATGACCCAGGAGGGGAATTTCCGATAATTACCACTGAGAAAAACCATCACTGGTATTTCCCCGTTTTAGCCCGGCTAAACTTCACTTGAACCCCATTTTTTTTATTGCATGTATGATGGTCGTTTCCTTTTCTATTTATTTGTTAATGACTTATCAATAATTTATTTCCTGTGTAAAGTGGGCGTCATGATTATAATTCATCAGCTCTTAAAAAAAATCTTAAGTGTAAAAATTGTCGTAAGTCTAGATTTCAGCCAATCAAAACCATTGAATTTTACCCTTACGATAAATTTTAACTTGTGATTTTATTGAAAGCTTTGTTTTGCTGTTAAAACAACATGGCTTCTACCAATGAAAATAATTATGAACACCTTCAACTTCAAAGTCAACAAGACAATACTCAGATGTACGAGATCTTCAATTCTCAAACACCGAAACAAACCTTAATATTTTGTTCATCGTTGACGTTTTGGAGAATTGTTACAATTTGCCTCATCGTGACGAATATTTGTTCGATTTCTCTGACAGTTTATGCGTTTCACAGATATGATAAAGTTCAAACGGATAGTTATGGGGCAACCAGGAAAACTACTCCAAAAACAGAAGCTAAGGTAGATATCGATACAACATTGATGCCAACTACGACTGGAACCACCAGAACCGTTCTTCAAGCATGTGCATCATCACCTTGTTACAATAATGGAAATTGTACAGAGGTTGGAGAGGAAGGGACACATTTCACATGTGTGTGTCCGATGGAATACAAAGGAGAACTTTGCGAGCACCATATTAACTGTCCGGTAGATCAATGCAAAAATGGCGGTAGATGTAATGATTGTAATGGAGTATTCCGTTGCACGTGTAAGAATGGATATTCTGGAGAAACGTGCGAGTTGGAAGGACCATGTTCCACAGCTAACTGTAGAGATGGCACAACATGCATTGAGATGGGACAAGGGTACGACTGTAACAACGACCATATTTTAGATCAATTAATAAAGCATAATGGATCTTATTGTGAGCCGGGTTGGCTTCAGTGGTCCATTTATTGCTACTGGATAAGTGATTACCGCGTAAACTGGACAATTGCTATAGACACATGTAAAGAGAAATCCTCGTCCTTGCTGCAAGTGAAAACAAAACATGATATCGACTGGTTACGCAGCCGAGTCAATGAAAGTGTATGGGTCGGTGGAAGACGAGATGAAGACGGAGACAACTTTAAATGGGAAAATTCATCAATGGTCCTCTCCAACCAATCTTCGTTGTGGGAAACATGTGAACCAAAAGGAAATGGTAGACTTTGCATGCAAATATGGCACCAGTCTCATAGTTTCCTACTAGATGATACCTATTGTGAAGAAGAACACATCTTCGTTTGTAAATATACACCAGGTTCGCTTAATTGATACTGGCTGTGTACTGTGAGAGAAAAATAAATGAAATAAAGATTTTCTTACGTTAATCTTAATTGTGTTTATTGTTGGTGTCTTGAGGTGCTCACATGAAACAATTCGTTAATCATACATGGATTAACTATAGTGTCTATCGTTGGTGTCTTGGGGTGCTCACATGAAACAATCCGTTAATCATACATGGATTAACTATAGTGTCTTTCGTTGGTGTCTTGGGGTGCTCACATGTAACAATCCGTTAATCATATTACATTCGAGTCAATGAAAGTGTATGGGTCGGTGGAAGACGAGATGAAGACGGAGACAACTAAATGGGAAAATTCATCAATGGTCCTCTCCAACCAATCTTTGTTGTGGGAAACATGTGAACCAAATGGAAGTACTGGCCCCTGCATGCAAATATGGTACCAGTCTCATAGTTTCCTACTAGATGATACTTATTGTGAAGAAGAGCACATCTTCGTTTGTAAATATACACCAGGTTCGCTTAATTGATACTGACTGTCTTCTGCGAGAGAAAAATAAATGAAATAAAGATTTTCTTACATGTGTCTATCGTTGGTGTCTTGAGGTGCTCACTTGATTTATCCGTTAAGCATACATGGAATGATTATAGTGTCTTTCGTTGGTGTCTTGAGGTGCTCACATGAAACAATCCGTTAATCATGCATGGATTAATTATAGTGTCTATCGTTGGTGTCTTTAGGTGCTCACATGAAACAATCCGTTAATCATGCATGGATTAATTATAGTGTCTATCGTTGGTGTCTTTAGGTGCTCACATGAAACAATCCGTTAATCATGCATGGATTAATTATAGTGTCTTTCGTTGGTGTCTTGAGGTGCTCACATGAAACAATTCGTTAATCATACATGGATTAACTATAGTGTCTATCGTTGGTGTCTTTAGGTGCTCACATGAAACAATCCGTTAATCATATATGGATTAACTATAGTGTCTATCGTTGGTGTCTTTAGGTGCTCACATGAAACAATCCGTTAATCATATATGGATTAACTATAGTGTCTATCGTTGGTGTCTTGAGGTGCTCACATTAAAAAAAGATGCTGGATAGCTAATTCATCTCACATGAAACAAGATGTTGTAAAGTTTTATTAATTAGCTCTTTTAAATTCCAATTTTCAAAGTCAGGGTCTTTAATTTCCCAAACATGTACTTTTTATTTATTCTTGCACAATTGAGATTTTGAACTTTTTTTTATTCTTATTGACATTTGAGAGTGGTCATATCCGAGCGGTAACCATATGACAAATTTGCTAACATAAAAAGATTCGATATATAATATTTGCCCCATACATGTACTTTTAACCAGCGACACAGAATTTCAAATCAAAACACACACATAAAAAATACATTAAAAACACAAAATTGACACTCAAATTTACTGTAGTTCCGATTGCATATGTACTATAAATATAAATTGGAAATTCTCATATTTATCCTCTGACTGTAGCCACTGACTGTAGCAACATTTAACTGATTCAGTCAACAATGAAGCATTTTTCAATGAAGCAAAGGTGTACCAAAGGGGTAATCAGTATCATAAAACCGTAAAGACAAAGACAAAACCGGCAGACAAAAATTCATCACAACAAAACAAACCACATAACAACATAAAACACACACACACACATAACAACAAAACTGCATTCAGCAACGCGAACTCAAGTCGAAACGAGAGTGAACTCAGGTGCTCCGGAAGATCATGTTATTTGAAAAGATGTATTAGCCTTGTAGCCCAAAATTTCAGGCATTCAAGTCAGGTGAGAGCGATTAAGGCTTCTTTGAGCCTCTTGTTGTAAATGACAAAATGTGATTCAATCCAACTTCATAAAGTAGTAATTTACTGGTTGTCAATAGTATGGTATTTAAACCAGCACCTAAGACCACCCGACACTTGCCACCCGGCCAACCATATCGTATCAAAAAACTTTTTTTCATTTTATCAAGATATATGTTGGATATTTTTTGTAGTAATAGATTAAAATAGCCGATGTCGTTGTGCTTGCACACTTAATCTTGTAGCCATTGTACACGACGCTTTTGCCATCAATGCGAATAAGTACTTTACCAATTCAGCTTGTTAGGTCGGGTTATGGACCAATGATACTTAAGATCTTACTAAACCTTGGTCGAGTTTGTTTAAATTTCCTTATTTATAGTTTCTATAAATAAGATCTTTAAAATGTTTCCTGTACTACCAACTTAAGTCTTTTAAGCTCACCTGATCCGAAGGGTCATGTGAGCTATTGCCTTCACTTGGCGTCCGTCATCCGTCGTCCGTTCGTTATTTTTTTCAAACTTTAACTCCTCTGACACCATAAGTGAAATTGCAACCAACCTTGGTACAGTTGTAATTGCAGTTTTTAGCAAATAACTCAAAAACGAGTTCAGTGATCAAAAAGTACTCAACACCTCAAGATCTACCTACCCTGAAATTTTGAAGAGGATCCAGCTACCCATGTAGAAGTAATTGCCCTTTTTGGTGATTTTTCAGAATTGTGCAATATTAACTAAAAATTTTGGGCATTCTAATTTTTTTCCCCGAATTCTGCACTTATTAAGCTAATTATTTTGAAAACTTTACAACACATTTGAACATTTAAACGTCATATTGTTAAACGCAAACAGATTTACAAAATATTTTGTAGGAAGCAGAGCTACCAATGGGGCATCCGAATGTCAAAAGTCCGAAAGGGCAGAGACAAAACCAGTGAACACCAACAAGAACGGGACAAAAACAGACAACAGGTAAAACATGGAAACACAAAATAACTGAATATCTATCAACAACGCGAAATCCAGTCGAAACAAGTAGGATTTCCCTTAGAACCTCAATGCATTAGGTTAATCGGAGTTGTCAGATGATCCCTTATTAAACCATCGGCTTTAAATTTCAGAAATAATTTTTGTCTTGTAGCGTAAAATTTTAGGCAGGTCAGGCGAGCGATTAAGGCTCCTGTGATCCTCTTGTTGGTTTATACAGAACAAGGAAACATTGTCAAAAATGGAAGAAAAGGATTTATGTTGTCCGTCCTCTATGAAGTTTACGGATTCTAGATTTGGATTTGATTTAATTTATAAATAATCGGACAACAACCGAAATGGCGTTTAATATAGAAAATTACTATGCAAATACAGAAGTAGATCACGAATACACTGAATTTCAACGTCAACGAGCAAACACTGCTGTGTATGACAATTTAACGTAAAAAATGGCAAAACAAAATAAGAGCTTGCTGTCGTCAATAACATTTTGGAAAATCGATTCGGTTGGATTTGTTGTGACAAACATTTTTTCAACCTCTCTGGTAGTTTTGAGGTTTCAAAGAAACACAGAAGTTTCTCATTCCAATATTTCATACCACGCGCATATTCTTCAAATATTCAGACGGAGAGCTATGAAAGAATTACAGAAGTGCATCCACGAACTACTAGTATTACGGATAAATCTACGAAAACTTAGGCAGATATCGAAACAACGTTGATGCCTTCCACAGACGTAACAACACGATTTAATCCTCGTGTAAATCATCACCAAAGTTCGGTATTTTTGGTTATACTGTTCTATGCTCTTCATCGGGCTCTTCATATTCTACAGTATTTGGCATTTTCAATATTTTTGGTAGAGCGCCTCTGATGAGTCTTGAATAGACGAAACGCGCGTCAGGCGTAGCAAAATTTATTGTCTGGAACTTTGTTGTCATTTGTATTTCTTATGTACGTGCCCACAGGAATACAATGGAGGACGTTGCGAGAACCGTAGTGATTGTACAGTGGCACCTTGCAGAAATGGAGGCTCGTGCTTTGATTGTAATAACGAGTTTCTTTGCAAGTGTAAAACATGATATTCCGGGGAAAAGTGTGAAATGGAAACTCCATGTTCCACGGCTAACTGTAGATATCACTTCGTCTGCGTTGATATGGGACATGGATATGAATGTACTTACGACCTAGTCTTGGATCGTTTGCATTGATAAAAAAAAAACAACTTATAGATCATATTGTAAGCCGGGTTTTCATCAGTGGTCAACCAATTGCTCCTGGATAAGTAACTATCGCGCGAACTGGACAACAACTCTGGATAAATGCAAAGAACAATCGTCCTCCTTGCTTCAGGTAAAAACAAATCATGAAATCGACTGGTTACGCAATAAAATCGATAAAGACGTATGGGTAGATGAAAAACTAATCGGGAACGAATAAATGTGTCTAAATCCACTGGTAACAATTATAAGGGAATGTGCGTTGTGGGAATTTGTCAACCAAGTAGCCCAAAGGATGTTTGCATGCAGTGGTGTATTTCTTCTTGATGATACGGACTGTTCTAACGGAAAATACTTCGTTTGTTAATATAAATCGCTGTAAATTGGAACTATAGAGATGTTCGCGAGTTGAACTACCAAAGCCGATGTGTTAAGTTATTTTACCGGACTACTTAAATGTAACCAAGTCCTGTATCAAAAATAAAATGATTAGTTCATTAGTTTGCTTGTTGTGTTTTGCATTTTTGATCTCACAAGTTATAGCGTTACAAAATATTTTCACATCTAATAACCTCTACAAAACTACCACTTCAATATCCAATTCATATCCTTTGTGTAATAGATTTTGAAGCCAGTTTTTCATTTTTAATTCATGAGCTTTATAAAAACATTACCATAAAATTCAGGATGTGATAATCCTTTCACAATCAGAAATGAATTTTTCAAATAGAGATCGATACTTGTGGAAGATTTACTAACTTTTGATATCGATTACCTTGTTTTAATAACTTTTCAGTAATAAAACGGTTTTTATCATTAATATTAGAAACACCACTGCAGATCCGAGCATATCTTACAACCTGTGGAATGTAAACCCAATAAGACGGTGCTACACTGCTAAAAATGCCACACATGTGAAAGACATGTAAAATGCCACATGCATGTCACATGTGAGTCACATTGCGTTCCACATGTGTGTCACATGTAGTTGTAGATTCACATGTGACACATGTGTGTATTACATGTGACACATGTGTGTATTACATGTGTGTCACATGTGTGACGCACATATGTGAAACACATGTTGAAATTTCACATGTGCGCAATGCATGCATAAAATCATATATGAATATATTGAATATTTTTTTGAAATCTAAATATGTGATACATGTGTGGCAGGAAACGTCTCAAACACATGCGTGTGAAACGCATGTGATACATATGTGACACATATGTGTCACATGCATGGCATTTTTACCGGTGTAGTGGAACATCTTTTTCAAGAAAAGGTAAATTTATGATAGGGAAGGTCAAGTCGTCACGTTTATCATAATATACTTTGGTTTGTCATTTTCCGTCAATAATACTTAAATCTTAATCCAAAAATGGTGACGTTAGATTTGTTCAAGGTTAATTAATAAGGATAGATATCTGTAATAAGATCAGAAAATGAAAGATTGTTGAGTGCAAGAATTTTGTCTAAATATCTTAAAGTATTATAAAAGTCTTGATAAGGTTCTGTTTGTTAGTTTTTTTTTTAATTTAGCCATAAATTTTAATTCATAACAGTTTAGGAAAAGGTCAGCTAAAAATGGCGCACATCTAGATCCCATAGCTGCCGCTTTAACATACTGTGACAAATATGTGTTTCACAAGTTTTGTTTTGGCTGTTAAGTTATGGACAAATGATACTAATGATCTAACGAATCCTTGGATGAGAACTTTTAAGTATTCCTGTTCAAGTTTCCTTATACAATCTTTCTATATAAGTACTTTAAAATGCTTTTCCTGCGCTACAAGCTTTAAAAGCGTTTTCTATTTGTACAAAAGAATGAAACTTTGTTAGAAATGAAAGAAAAGTTTACTTTATCCGTCCTCTGTGAAGTAAACGGGTGGATTCTGGATCTGGATTTGATTTAATTATTATTATCCCGACATATGGCTTTTGTAATAAAAATACTCAAATGGCGGTACTTGGCCATAGCCTTTACTATAAATAAAATATTACAATGCAATAAATGATATAAATGACAATGATATAAATGAGTAAAATGACAATGATAGAAAATGACGGTTACCGCAAAATAAATGGCAACCAATGAAATTAGAAATGTATACGAGCGTGGGATACACAGCTCTTATGGAATTTTTTAGAGTTGCCGTGGGATACACAGACAACAACACCGAAAGGTTCCCTATTTAAAGTTATATATGCATAAATCTGTATACAAGATGCAGCGAATAATCACAGGCTACTAGACGAAAATAATTGGTCCAGAGTTGTAGATCATCTATATGTTATATGGTTACGAAATTCCATTGAAACGATTTTTCGTGTAAATCTACATGTAGTTTATGAAGGTTCCAATAACATAAACAGTACTTGAATGTTCCATTAACACAATTAAGGTAGATGACTTCATTGTGACATTAAAATTGTAGATTCACACCGAAGTTAGCGATTTAAAGAACAATCAGTTTCCATGGCTTGTTTAAAATTTCCAGAGGTTAATTGAAAATAACTTTCAAATTAATGTCATGATCAGTTCAGTAGATGAAGTAGATGCGCATCTGAGTCCTTTCAATCTGATCCTTCCAATATGTTTCGACAAGTCCATTCATATCAATCTGAAAACCAGTTGTAATCTGGGAATACACAGCAAACAACCAACCTGGAAAATAAAATAAAAAAAGCCCAGCAAAGCCCATTCATATTCATTAATCGTAATGCTTCATTGATTTCAAACTAAAACACTTGTTAACTTGGGCTGCTAACAACGAACCTGTAAAATAAAATAAAAAACACAGCAGAGCACATTCAACTAAGCATTGGCATTGCTTCATTCATTTAAGCTAAAACACTTGTCAACTGGGGCTGCATACAATCAACCTGTAAAATAAAATCAAAAAGCAGTAGACCACATACACATTAACCTTTGTTTACACCAAGCTAAAACCACTTGTCAACTGGGATTGAAACCTGCAAACAACTAACCTATAAAAAAAAACAGCAGAAACATATTCAAAATTATTGTTTATTCAAATAAGCTAAAAAGAAAACTTGAAAACTGGGTTTGCAAGCTGCAAACAATCAACCTGATTAATTCATATAATAAAATCAAATATTCATATTAATTAATCATTGTTTTAAATGGGATGGTGGGAGGGTTTTTTGGTGCGAAATAATTGTCATACCTTGCCGATGAAATTAGCGGAAAGAAGGAGGTATTTATCTCCCTTGTGCAATTAAATAAGTAAAGGACTTCTGTCACGAAGATATAAGTAATAATAGATAAATGATACAGCCATATACGATAACTTGATTTAAGTTCTAACGACTTAAATCATATTATCCCGACATATGGCTTTTGTAATAAAAATACTCAAATGGCGGTACTTGGCCATAGCCTTTACTATAAATAAAATATTACAATGCAATAAATGATATAAATGACAATGATATAAATGAGTAAAATGACAATGATAGAAAATGACGGTTACCGCAAAATAAATGGCAACCAATGAAATTAGAAATGTATACGAGCGTGGGATACACAGCTCTTATGGAATTTTTTAGAGTTGCCGTGGGATACACAGACAACAACACCGAAAGGTTCCCTATTTAAAGTTATATATGCATAAATCTGTATACAAGATGCAGCGAATAATGCCAAATTGACTGTAAACAAATCGAAATGAGTTTACAGTCAACCGCCATAACAATGGGGGAATGAGCTGAATCTTAGATGGACCAAGTACCGCAAATAAAATTAAAAACAAATGCTCAACTAGGATAAAATATTCAAGATGACCACTTAAATGCAAAATCATATATGAATAAATGGTAACCATGACTGCAAAAATAAAAATGTAGTAGTTTCAATCAAATCATACAATGTAGATCTTGGTAATGCACTAGTTAAGGTGACTTGTATAACATGTTTGGCACACATGTCAAAGAATGTAAACCATCTCTTAGGAGGCATTCAAACTAATCAAAAGGGGTTATTGAACTATATTCTTGGTTAACATTTGCCAAACATAGTATGCATATAGGTCAGCATAGTTGTAATCTGAATAAGATTTAGACATTTTAAACAAGTGTCAAACGTTGAAACGAGTTAAACAACAGCATTAAATAATTAAAGTAAATTGAAAATTTTTTAATAAGCCACACAATGAACTAAACAAATAAGAACTGTATTTATAAATCAGCAAAACCAAATCCTGATAATGTTAATTAAATGGAATACTTTTGCTCATATCACAAAAAACCAAAGAACCCTTTTATCTTTATTTAGACTAAATAATCTCGAACTAATGACTGAGAATTTGGCATGCATAGAAAAACCTCCCAGCGAACAAACAGTTTAACACTATGTGCTAAATGTAACAGCCTTGACAACGAGTCACACCTCTTACTAGAATCATGAGAATGTTAAAAGAAAAATTAAATAACCTCAACACTTGAACTGTCCTTTTGCAACAATTTACAACATCGAATCAAATAATAAATAAAACAGAAAAAAATAACAAAAATCTACATCTAACTACAACTGAGAAAAACCAAACGGTCATTAGACATGTTAGAACTGAGAGGAGACCCACCACAAACATTCCAGTTGTATTGTAAAACTCAGCTCCCCTCCATGTTCTATGTTCTACGTTTATATCACCATGTTCTGTCAAAATATAACCTATATCCCCCGATGAGATAAAATGCATTTAAACATAATAATGTATAAATTATGGCTAAAATATTGAAACTGTAACAAATAAGTTCCTAAGGACATATGCATGGATTTTTGTTTTGTATCAGCACAAAGCAAGACCTTTTCAAAAAGGAATATATTATAGTTTGTAAAACAGGTCTCCTGTGAGTATGTATATACGAGTGTATGTTGTACAAACCTGTTATAAAATATTTTGCAAATCAGGCCTCGATTTTATAACCAATATACCTTTCAAATAATATCAGTTAAAGCAATAATATAATGAATTGGTGTGTGTGTGTGTGTGTGTGTGTTTGTGTGTGCGTGTGTGTGTGTGTGGTGTGTTTGTGTGTGTGTGTGTGTATGTGTGTGTGTGATGCGAATCAGTGTAGGTTGCCTTTTCAATTAAACTAGATCTGAAATTTCTCAAATACATTCATGTGAATATGATTAACTCAAATAAGTTATTCTAATAATGTAATTTTCAATTCCATTCGCCTGGATAGTCTAAACTTAGAAATGTGTTGTGATCTCAGATGTGTACATGCCTGTGTGTGGACATATGTGTTTGTGTTACATATATTAGAATTTAGTTCCATAAAAAATATACCTTTTATCAAATACCAGTCAAAGCAATATACTGAATTGTTTGCTTTGTTTGTGTGTGTGTGTGTGTGGTAAGAATCAGTGTAGGTAGGCTCCCTCTTCAATTATACCTGATGTGAAATATCTCGAATGCAGTCATGTTATAAACTGCTTTAACTCAAATAAGTTATTTAAAAAAAAAAATGTAATTCAATTCCTTGGATAGTAGATCCTTTTATAAATGCAAATTCTATGTCTTAGATCATATTTGAGTTGTTATTTAATGATAATCTTTTATGAATAATACTCATTAGCTTGCTTAATTTGATTTCATAAGGCATAAGCATAGTATATTTCATTCATCCTGTTCTAAGTTACATTACCTTTTGTCTTTTTAACATTACACCTTAAATTTGGGTTCCTGTAGTTGCAGACAACTGTCTTTTTTTATCTCCTTCACATAACTAAACAGTGCCACTGAAACTCAGAATAAACAGAAAATGAAGTAATAAACTGTCGATATTTATCATAATGGCACATGCACAAATATCTATATATAGAAATAAGCATTCAACTACTGTACATGCACTTTTAAATGTGTTTTAAGAACCTAAAATGCTTAATAACTCTTGTTAATATGTGAATTACAAACTTCATTTAATTGACTTATTTATTTTCAATCAATATAAGCCTAGTTATCTTAACAAAGTAACGGACTGAGTTATCAGTAACCAAGCCTTTAACAAGCAGAGGATAAATTATCTTAAAAGATTACAATGACGACAGATTAAAACAGATAACAATTATGCGTATTGAGTACTTCACTGGCTATCGGTTACCTGACCGAGTATTGTACAACTCATCCTTTAACGGACAGATGATCGATTAGCCATACATACCTTTATAAGGTTATATTCATTTGAAAACCATGAATTTTTCTAATTTTTTCCATGTCACAGAAAGTAAAACCAAATTAACATAATCAAACCTAAAATATTCTAATAAAAGTTGTTTTGCCTATGACAACTCACAAAGTGGTTGTTACATTGTAAAAAGAAAATGTTTTAGGTACACATGTACATGCTATTTTCATTGGCATTAACAAAATATACCTTCTTATATAACATTATTGTAGTTGGGTATTTTTTAAACTTTTAATGTCAACACTATGAAATTAACTGTAAGTGTACAAAATATATAGGTGTTTGCCATATAATAACACCTTCAACTATTAAAGTGAAAATTGATTACATACTGTAAATATGAAAAATTAGCAATGTTTGCAAAATTATTAAAAGACATTATAAATATTTTATTTTGTAAGATGAGCAGGATTGCATTCAAAACATTACCTTTGACAAACTATAATACTGCGTCTGCATGTCTTGTATATCTAGGATTCAAGCTGACACTTATGATCACTTATGTTGTACTTGTATTAGGCAAACATACACTCTTGGTCAATGTAAAATATTGCTTTCATGTTCTTTACAAAACACATAAATGGAGTGCTAAATTTCATAGATACAATGTATTTCTCCTGCCCTTTAGATGTTTGAACAATGTGCAACTGTAGCTTATGCTCCAAAATCACAGGACATCAACTTTCAGCATGCACAGGCTGATACAGGCAATTCCACTTTTGCCCTTCGACTGGATCAATGTGCACAGCATTTTAACTGAAACTCAGGCAAATAAATATTTGTTTTAATAGGCATTCAAACAATTTGATCAACATTATTTACAAAATGTACATGTAAACTGTATTTTGAAAGTACAAATTGTATGTGACATGTGTGATGTGTATGATTTTAGACCATTTTAATACAATAAACCTGCATATATGCAATTTGCATATATATATCATACTCTTCAACCACACCGCAAGACTGTGTTTGATATGTTTCAAAGAGCTGATCTAAGCAAATACACGCATGTACCATTGTGACTTGTCTAGAAATTTAAATTTCTATATGTTGTTCAAATGTATTAGCATCTTGTTACAGCATATATATACATGTACATGTAATGTCTGACAGTAGATGAAAATATCTTGAGTGACAAAATCATGTAATAAATAAAATAATGTTGCATTGTTGCAATGGAAAAGCTTCGACAAATGAAAATGTATGCATAGAAGCTATGACCGCTATTTAAATTTGCATGTAAACAAAACTACAAAATAGAAACTCAAAATCCAGGAAGTAAAAATGCTGCAGATGTGAAGTCTACATGAATAACAATGTAAAAAAAAAATTATCAGTCCATAAAGCAAAAAATTAGATTAGAAAAAACAAAGGATCATCATCGACCAAATATGAACTGACAGCATGGAAAAAAAAGGGGGGGGTAAAAAACTTAAGACAATCCGCAAATCATTTGAATAAAAATTCAGTGCTTCGGCTTTAAGAACAAAATTGATAAAATGCAGCAATAATCATTTCCGAAATACGCTCCAACATCTAAATATTTCAAACAACATTACAATGCTCATGATGCTGTACATGCATGACATGTGGGCAAACGCATTGCTTTACAATGCCGTGAATGCCGATGGCTCAACATAAAATATGAACGATTTAAATGGCATCTCATCATAAATCATACCAAACAAATGCATATGCACTATAGATGTTAAAGGATGCAAATTCATTTTTGGTGCCTTGCCGATGAAATTAGCGGAAAGAAGGAAGTATTTATCTCCCTTGTGCAATTAAATAAGTAAAGGACTTCTGTCACGAAGATATAAGTAATAATAGATAAATGATACAGCCATATACGATAACTTGATTTAAGTTCTAACGACTTAAATCATAATAATTTTATGACACCCGCAATGGCGTGTAATATAGAAAATGACTATGCAAATACAGAAGTAGACCACGAATACATTGAACTTCAACGTCAACGAGAAAACATTGCTGTGTATGACGATTTAACAACAAAAAAGGCAAAGCAAAATGGGAGCCTGTTGACGTCAATCAAATTTTGGAGAAATGTTGCGGTTGGTCTCGTTGTGACAAACATTTGTTCGATCTCTCTGGTAGTTTTTGCGTTTCTAAGAAACACAGATATATCTTTTCCAAGCATTACATACCAAACACGAGCATATTCTTTAAATGATCAGACGGATAACTATGAAAGAATAACAGAAGATGATACACGAACTATAAGAGATAAATTTACGAAAACTAAGGCAGATATCGAAACAACGTTGATGCCATCCACAGACGTGACGACCCGATTTGTTCCTGAGGCATGTAAATCGTCACCGTGTTTAAATAAGGGAACTTGTAGAGAAGTCGATGGAAAGAAGTTCTTATGTGCGTGCCCAAAGGAATACCAAGGTGGACGTTGCGAGAACCGTAATGATTGTACAGTGAAACCCTGCAGAAATGGAGGCTCGTGCTTTGACTGTGATTGCGAATTCCTTTGCAAGTGTAAAACAGGATATTCCGGGGAAACGTGTGAGGTGGAAACTCCATGTTGTAAGGCTAACTGTAGATATGACTCCGACTGCGTTGAAATGGGAAAAGGATATGAATGTATTAACGACCTAGTCTTGGATCGTTTGATAAAAGATACTAAAAATCATATTGTAAACCGGGTTGGCATCAGTGGTCAACTTATTGCTACTGGATAAGTGACTATAGCACGAACTGGACAACGGTTCTGGAAAAATGCAAAGAACAATCGTCCTCCTTACTTCAGGTAAAGACAAAACATGAAATCGACTGGTTATAAAGGTTACGCGGTAAAATCGGTCAGTGGAAGACGAATCGGGAACTACTATATGTGGGAAAATCCAAGGGTAACAATTATGAGGGAATCTGCATTGTGGGAAAAATGTCAACCAAGTGGTTCAGAACGTTGCATACAAATATGGGATACTGGAAGTGTATATCTTCTAGATGATACAACTTGTTCTGACAAAAAATTCTTCGTTTGTAAACATAAATCGTTGTAGATTGGGGAGATGTTTGCGAGTTGAGCTACCAAAGCCGATGTGTTTAGTTAGTTAACCTGACTACTTATATGTAACTAATACCCCGTTCACACTATGGTAAATCAATCCGGATTCGACCCGGGTTAATTAAACCGGATTAGATTTTTACAGTGTGAACGCTTTCATCCGGGTCGAACCCGGGTTAAAATTACCCCCAATTTGAGGTGGAGTTAATGTGAGGCGAACCCGGGTTAGTTGCCTCGGAATGTAATGTGAACGCAAAAGTGGAGTAGATCCGAGGTTGTTACCATCGCAACGCGTTACGTTTTATGACGTCAACAATGAGAAATTGTAGACGCAAACGTGAAAGAGCTTTCTTAAGGTAGAGCGTGGCACTTGGGTCCAAAATTAATTTGTCAATAGATTTTCTTCAAAATTTACATAAATGTCCTACATGATATACTCTTTCATAACTTGATTCAAAATTCATGGGTTTCTTCCCTACTTTTCGAGTTATATCAAGTTAAAGTATCAATATTTTACAATGAATTATATAGGAAAGGCCATAAAAACACACAAATATGTTCCATTACTTTTTTTCCTGTCAATAGATTTCCCTCATTTTTTGACATTTTTTAGATCTTGCAACAATTCATCATTTTAAATCAATTTAAAGTGGGGTTTCTTCCCTTGATTTTTAGGTACAAGCAAAAATAGGAGCCAAAAACGATGATTTTTCATGATTTTTGCCAAATTACCTCCCTTGACCATACTTTAGCTAAGAATTTGTACTTCTTTTAGAATACAAATTTTAATTTTTTTGATAAAATGTGCCTAAACTAGGTATAAAGATTCTTAAAACACAAAAATCTCAAAATATTTTTCAAATTTCATTTTATTTTGGGCAAGTCACATGACCACTGTCCTGCTCCACCTTAATTATTTCTGTCTGGCTACATCATGTCTTATTAGAATTTTGTTTACTTTTTGTCGATTTTTCTTTAGAAATCCGAGAAAGAAAATGTCAAAGCTAATGGATGCGAAATCTGGCGCTATGCGCATGTATTACGCAACGCTATTTTTGAAATGGGGAAAACCCCAAAGTGAACTAAATTATTTGTAGTGTGAACCGAGGTTACTAATCCGGATTAATTAATCCGGGTTCGCCTCAGTTAAGTTTTTGAAGTGTGAACGGGGTATAAGTCCTGTAAAAAATATAAAATGGTTACTTCATTGTTTTGCTTGTTGTGTTTTACATTTTTGATCTCACAAGTTATAGCGTTACAAAATATTTTCACATCTTATAACCTCTACAAAACTACCAAATCACTTGTTAGATTAAAGTATACGAACTAAAAAATATAACGAAACACTTAAACACGGGTTAAAAGGCACCGCTTCGAAACGCACAGGCATAAAACAGGTAGTCTGATTTCCACCGAAGCAAATCACTTTCAAATGCGTCTCCCAAACAGTGGTAGTTGGCATTACAGTAATTTTAATACAAATCTACATCAATCCGTCTTTTTAAATGACGTGTCATTAAATATACATTACTTTATGTATGTCCTTTTAATCTGAAAAAGAAAGCATTATGTTTCATCGAAACCACTTATCTAAATAGAACCAAAGTACACACACCCCCAAAAAAACACGCAGAATAAGCTTTAAGAATAAACCGTAAATCTCTATAAGGAACGTACCTGTCTTAAAGGACATTTCTTACATTTCTTCAGAACCATATAGGTATAGTCACGACGCTAAACTCCCCAGTAAGAGATACATTTTGAAGATTTTCTTTTGTTGTTTTTTTTAACAGGTTTGAGTGTATTTTCATACAAACTTCTTCCACAAGACATAAATTTTTCGATATGAGCTATGATGAAAACTTTCATGCATTGTTTTGAATATGCTATACCCCACTTTATCAATCGGGTCTCACAACGGCATTTTGCTTTGTGTTTTGACCGAACTCGAATGTCGCAATGTAAAAAGGATGTTTGGCACCATAAAGTACAAAATAATAAGGCAGTATAAAAATGATTTGATGGTTATGCTGTACATACATATTCCCAGGCGCAACCTCTAAACAGCAGCATTTGAATTAAGAACATATTACTAGACACTTTTTTAAAAAGCTTTCAAAAAGTCAGGATAATTGCGATCTTATGGTCAATTTAAAAATCCAGATGGACAGAGACAAAATCAGTCAGCACAAAAACGTAACACGAAGAAACAGGCAACTTAAAACCCAAAAGCATTAAAATTTTAGCCCCATCAAGTTGTTAAAAAAATGAGCTTAGGTCCGCCGTAAGGTGGGCAGTTCTTGCTTGTCGTATAACACCCATTGCATTGTCCTCTACATCAATAAGTGTGCTATATCCGTTAAAGGAAAACCACACAAAAACCTATGAGTTAAGAACCAAAGTTAAGAAAGTAATTCTATGCATTTAAGATTGACAAAAAAAAACATGTTACTGCTAATGCTGGCGTCACACTGATGACCCGATTTTGACATACGATGGACACACGAATGCGAAAGTTTCAACTTCGTGCGAAGTTAGTCCCGAAGTTGCTAAAAATCAAAATCAAAGCCGAAGGATATACGATTAGAACAGATGGCTAAACGATTAGAAAAGAAGCAAATACGAATGGCTGCGAACCGATTACGAAGTTGTTACGATGTTATCAAGATTGGTCGAAGGAGAAACGAAGTTATACGATGGCTGTACGACGCTATGTTTAGAATACGATGGGTCTACGATGCATCCCGAGGGTTATACGAAGTATGAAATGTAATAACACGATTAGCAATATGATTATATAGCTAATTGTACATGTTGTATATAAATTGTCCTTTGCTGATTCCATAACAAGTTAAAACGAAGGCTTTTCAAATATACCCTTCTGTCTCTGATGTCGACCAGTAAGAGTAGATGAGGCATTTGATCTAAAGCTAATATGTAGAGGCTATTACGACAGAACAGATAAAGGTGCTGTTGCTTTATCTTGTTTTGTTCGTGCCTTGTGTGAGTTGACTGTAGCACACATAATCTGAAAACAGCAAGAATATGTTGTAACAATGTAGAAAAATTACAACAAAGCATGCATTGTTATTGCAAATGGTTTTTATTTTTAAAGCAACTATATTTTTTTAGCCAAAAATACCATCCTGCCTTTTTTTAACTCAAAGCACTGTCCTGCCTTTTAATTTTTGGATTTTTGACATCCTGCCTTTTTATTTCAAATATCACCATAGCCCCCACATAAAAATCCAATGTGAATTGTAATAACTTGTTTTGCAATAGAATTATAGTTCAGTCTACAATATGTCCGTTGTTCTTATTATTGGTATATATGGATAAAAGATAAAACTAGGGCTTTAACTCTTAATATACCCACGCTGCATGTCGATGATGTCGACAAGTAAGAGTGGATGCATGTACTATCTTAATGTAGAGACTGAAGATAGCAAAGAAAACTGATGTTACTTGATTTATTAAGCTCTTTCAAAGTCTAAGAAAGTTACGCGAGAGTAACCCAATATAACGCGTAAGTAACGCGTTTATATTGGATAGAAGCGTGTTATTTCGAGAGAATTGATAAAAGCGCGTTATATTGATTTTTAGATTACCAAAATGAGCCCAACGGGCTTCCGTACTTTTGGCATAAAGTTAAACAATTTTAGCTTTTGCGAACGATTCTTGAACAAAGCGTGTTCATCTTACAATATATACTTCCTCATCGGTCCCATATAAAAGTCCAAAGTTCCCGTAAACATTTGCGGACCGCAACGGAATGTAAACTTGATATGTAACCCGTAATGATGGACTTGACAAGCATACAGTACATACAAAAAATGCAATTTGATAACTATGAGGGTTTAGAAAAAAAGTGTGTGATACTGAAATTTCAGTGAATTTTCAAAGTTCAAAGTGTCCTAACTCCTCTAAAAGTTTGCGGACCGGACTGACACGATAACTTGATCTTAATCTCATCATGGTATACTCACATTCCAATATCTATATACACGTATATATTTTTTTAAGTGACGAAAACGTATTGTCACAATGAGAGGACCGGGTCGGACAGACACACAAACGGACCGACGGAGTGAAAAACCTAAAGCCCCCTTCTGCTTTTGTCGGTAGGGGACTGATAAAACTGAAGCGAGTTTAAAATGTTTAAACCTTTATTTCTGATATTGAAATTTAAGTATTAAAAGATGCCACCAAAGTCTGGACGAGGACGCGGAATTCGAAAGCGCCTGGCAGGAAAAAACAGAATGAAAAGGAAAGCATCGGAATGCTCTAGATCATGGCTGTCTTCTCCTTGTTTTGTCTGGAAAGCGCATTTATCCTGAAAAGCTAAGATATCGCAAATAGAAAAATGATGATCATCATTATAAACTTAAAGTTAATGTGTCTTAATCAAAGTACATAGAAACGATGGGCAAAACTTTAAATATATGTCCGTCCCTTAATCTTTATCTTTCGTACATATACATTTAATTAAGTGAAAATTACGACAAAAAAAGTTCTAGTACAAATGTATATAAAAATTAAAGTAAAACTTAAAAGAAAATGAACCATACGACAAAATGCATACTGCTGCAAAATTTTGTATTTAGACATTATCTTGCATCTAAACAGTGCCGCGTTTCCATCGCCATGCCATTACTCTAATTACGACGGATGTACGAATATAAAGCGAGGCCCTTACGACGTCGTGTTCCAATCGGGGACCATCGGAGAACTTCTCGTTTCATTCGTGTCGCCATCGTAAGATAAATGTAACCGACGACAATAAGAACGCAACACGAAATGATAAGATGCAATCACGAAGGCATTACGATGCAAAAGATGGAATTACGAATACAACACGAAGATTGGCCTTCGCACGAACCTTCGGCAGTTTTTAAACATGTTAAAAAATTAGGAAGGCATCACGAAGTTGTTGCCGAACTTGGAATATTTCCGCCGATGGTGCTACGATGGTAAAAGATGGCAACACGAATAGCGCGATTTGGATACGATCATCCCCGATTTAGAAAATATCCATAATCGTGTATCCATCGGGGGCAAAATCGGGATAGTGTGACGCCAGCATAATAAAGGACTACAATCCCCGTGTTTATATTGGTTCTCCTCAAAGAAATTAGGTAAACTACAACTTAATCCCTCTATTGAAATTTGCAACAATGGAAGATGATTTCGGTGATCAGTTAAATTGACATCTATACAGAGGAAATTAACTTGTTAAGGGTATGAATTTTTTGCTTGAAGGAAAAAACTCCTACACTAAGGAAAAAAACTCCTACACTGTAGGAAGAAAACTCATACTCTGAAGGAAGAAAACTCCTACTCTGAAGGAAGAAAACTCCTACATCAAAGATGGTAATATGACCATCAGTTTGATAGTTTTTTACTTTTCAAATCAAAATCTGTTTAATATAATGTTACACTAAGGACAAAATCTTTTTACTTATGCCTGAGATAATAAAACTAGTTTTATTTTTCTCAGCTTATGCATCTTTTACATTTTACACCATTAAAGACCATACCATTTGATTGACATAGAATTGAAAATACATGTATATCATGAAGCAAATATGGAAACAGCTTCTGCTCATATTTTATTAATGGGAAATTTCAATCCTGATATGGGATATTGGCAAACACTTTTTTTCGGAAATGGAGTATTTGATAAAAGATTTGGGGGGATGGAATATTGGTACCCCTTCTAAACGAGCCCAAAAACTATTTAAACAGATAGACACTTAAGCAGTCAATGTAATCTTAAGTCATCAAACAGTATACTTTCGATAAGAATGACCTTGTTTATGACTACAAATGTATAAAAAATCTGAATAATCAGTAATATCAGATATTTCAAATATATCTGAGGACAAACTATGATGAACAGAGTTGTAAAAACCATTAAAAAACTTGATTATTAAAGCATTTCATAAAAAAAATATTTTTAATATGCTTAAAGTACTGTAACACTGATATAAAAAGATAGTTCCACACGAAAACAACAAGGACAATCACTCTTTGATTTCTCTTCCATTTTTAAACAAAGGTTTGGATGCCATAAATTTAGGAAACATTTTACACCATAAATCTGTTACAGAACATATCCCTTCTTATTTCAAAGACACAAGTGTTCCCGTCATTTCTTATTCCTATACTTCCACCATTGCACCTAAGGTATTTAACTATACAAACAAGTTTTGCAGGATTACCAAATCAACGACCTCAAAGCAAAACCACCAGACTGTTCTTGTGACATATCCCCATTCAAATATAGTCCCTCCGGCCACATCATTACCGGAGACCTCAACATAGTGGAAAATGACCAACTCCGCGATGTTTTGGCCAAAGGACCAAAATATCGTGAGCCTAGAGCAATCAACTGGAACCATAATTTCAAAACAATTATGGATTCAGTTGAAGACTATGCCAGAAAATGGGCCAAAAAAGAACATGAAAATGAAAGCGACGTTCTTTCTGAGTGGGTAAAGTCTTTGAGGTCGTTGGTTTTGAAAAGGATTAACTCTTTGAAAGGCTCGATGAGCACCAAGGCAACATCTATTTTCAACAACCCTGATGTTGCGAAGACATTGTCCACCTTACATGACAAATATGTTGTCGTACCTGCTGATAAAGCGCCTAACAACATCATTTTCGGATGCAAAAGACACTATATTGATTGTTTAACAGCTGAATTAGGGGTTGGTTGTACTAGCAAAAGCACCACATATACAGCAACAACACTGTCAAAGGAGGAAATAATCAACAATCATAATTCTGTCATTTCTTCCTTCTTCCTTGAAGGATAAAGCAAGTTTGCGGTCCTTTTTGTCTAGAAGTGATTGTAAGAAGTCCGCTTCATATGAATGAAGAAACAAATCGGCAAGCAATGGTGCACAATTAGTGCCCATTGGAATCCCTATTGTTTGCTGAAAAACACGTCCACCAAACTGAACAAATATGTTGTCAATAAGAAAGTTGAACATGACGATTATTTGGTCTTCTGTAAATTTGTTCTTTTTCTTAGACTCATTGATGACAAAGTAAGTCTTGGTATAATCGACTACAAGATATAATATTTGTACTTGCGTTTTCCATTCTTTTTGAAAAAGCGGCATTTATTCAGCTGTGCCAATCGCGATTTCAGTTGTTCATGTGGAAAAGAAGTGTAAAGTGTGGAGAAATCGAATGTTTTGATGCTGTTACAAGCTGAAACTGATTTAGAGTTAGGAATCTCCATCAGTTCTTTCGAATTCTTCAGGATCCACATTTGATTGACACCATTTCTAGAATAACAACAATCGTAATATTCCCGGAGGCCGGATTTTATTGCCGTAAGTATTAAGGTCAACAGAACTGAAAGAGGCGTAGTTGTACATTTGGATGAGCCTGCAATGAAGCGCTGTACAAAAAGCTAGACTTTACAAATATATTTTCCTGAAGGTATCTTATTTTTTTTTAATTCTGTATTTTTTAACTGTACCTTAATTAAAAGAACTCTGTCATTGCTTTTAAATGGTGAATATAAATTTTCCGTATTTCTTATAGGAATGTAATACTAATTTAAGCTTAGTCTTCGTTATAAATAAAACAGAGGTGTTTAAAATTATGTATATTTTCTTAATCATTACTGGTATTATATAATATGCAATGAATTTCAACAGATCTTATCATCTGCAGATAAGAGACAATACTCCTTTTTGGGGCGACCGTTTGATTCTTCAGGTTAGTGAGGACACCTGACCCCAAAAATAATGCCGAATTTAAAATGTCCAATTTTTACTCGGAAGTCTTTGGCTTCCGAGTCTTGTCGGAGAAAAGATGAAATGGAAGAAGCGCGGCAAACTGTTACAACTCGTTGTCACGTCGCTAACTCTCGTAGAAATAAAATATAGGACCAGGCGAGAAAAAGCGATTGCTTTGTAAGGTCGTAAGCGGCAGCCTGATTTTAACAATCGACATAACAACAATAGAAACTGAATTCAAACCTGACGATCTCGGTTTGTATGCATGCCCAGGAGTCTCGACAGAGGGAAGCAATGGCTTCCAAAGTCTTAAGCGGCCAACATGGCGACGGCAGCCTGATTTTAACAATCTATCTGAGACTGATACCAAAAAATATCGACATAACAACTATAGAAACTGAATTCAAACCAGACGATCTCGGTTTGTATGCATGCCCAGGAGTCTCGACAGAGGGAAATAGTGATTTTGTTATTGAAAAACTCGCTCCCAATGATCTCGTATGGTTCTGTGATATATCAATATTGCGGAAGTAAAAGTTGACGTGACAAGTAAGTCTTGCATTTATGTTATTTTAAAGAGTTTTGTTTAATTTACGATTACATATACATTAACATCTTGTACATTGTACATGTATATTGATTGTATCACCATGTTGTCTATTGTATTTTATGTGTAATCTATCAACATGATCAATTATGTTCTTTTCTTCAATCAATTAATATGTTCTTTTCCTCTACATGTACAACAAATAATAGATATGTTACTACAGGTCAATGCTGAACTCTGTGTACATGTATTTAGTAAAAATATATTAGAGTCTAATATGAATCTAATTTATTTTAAATCAAAAATTGCTTACACAAGGTTATGTTGCTGCTCGGTTGAACATTGTCTTCACTCAAGAGTGCAGACATATCGAAAAATTTTAAAAGCGGACATTCGGTCCGGTGAATCTGAAAATTGTGTCTGACCCAAGCATTTTTTTGTCTGCAATTTACTAATATACTCCGTTCTCATTATATCATATGGGTTCTGTGTTATCGTGGTATTTACTTTCATTTCAAAACCAAATATTCAACTGTGACGTCACTGTTTCTACGTAGCTACGTACCATGATATAACGAGATACCAGGATAGTTCATACAAAATTACGGTCTGATCAGCCAGTAATTCTGTCAGACACACCAAATCTTGCAGGACTGAACAGATTTTTGCAGGACAGGTCCTGAGGTTCTGTACAGCTGTCATCATGTACAATATTACAATATTTCGATATGTTTGCCCTCATAGAATAAAAAGCTACGCCGAGCGCAGCAAACAGTGCATGATACGACCGATACAAGTTGAACCCTGTACGCTGGAGGCCCAATATGGATAGTCTATTGCTTTGGTCACATGAAGCCCATGGTGGACTTACAAAGCTTTTTGACATGATACATCCTGTGGTGGACTTTCAAATGCATTTTGACACATATACATGTATATTGACATCAACATCTCATACAAAAAGCCTTATTTATATACATATATCAATTTACATTTTTTGCCCTTTGACCCCTAATTTAAAAAAAAACTGTAAGAAATATTGTTAATCAGATTGCAAAAAAGGGCAGGCCGGATTTTCATAAGGTATCCAATGAAAAAATATTTTGAAATCGGACCAATTATAAAAAAGTTATTTTTATGGGCATGGCCTACTCTTTGGCACATCCCTGTTCACCATTTTATGGAAAGCCACCCCCCTCCTGAAGACCTTTTAGATTTTTAATGACAATGTACATGTGTATATGACTTAAAGAAATTAAAGTAATATCTGACAATATTTTCTGACCTACTAAATAGTTAGGTATTCATTACTTAAAACAATTAAACAAATATTAACAATGATTAATGTGATATATCTTCAAAGAACAGCATGGCCAATTTGGTCACATGTCACCTTATATTTGTTTTGATTTTACATTTTCTGGGTTTCATGTTTATTGCATGAACTTTCTGGTTGATAGGAAACTGTGTTTAGAAATTGTAATAACTTGGAAGCAATGGAAATTTTATCTATCATCAAATATCTTTGATTTTACAAAAAAAGCAAAGAAACTTCAGTTTTCCTTGTATTCTAAATTTGCAGCCCTTAAATGCTGCAATATTATAACTTGAAATATTGGGACAAAAATGTTTTATTTCATCTTATTTACATTTTATACTTATGTCTTACATATATATATATGTCTTTTGGGGATTACATTGCATTGTTAATTCATGAGCTTTATCCAATAACTGATTGATTGATTGATAATATTATAGTGGAATTGCTGCAACTTTAGGACATATGAAATTGCAAGACTATTATTGATCATTATTACTACCTATTATAAAGAAAAAGGCAGCGATACTGAAATTAGGTTGTTCGTTTCCGTTGTTTTTATACGACCGCAAAATTTTTGCGATCGTATAATGTAATGGCGATGTCGTTGTCGTCGTCGTCGTCGTATGTGGACATTTGGTTTCCGTGCGATAACTTGAGTAAATATTGACCGATTGATATGAAATTTGGAAATGATGTTTGTTTCCACTAAAGGAAGGTTGGTATTGTATTTGGGGTTTGTGGCCCCTACTGTTTTAGCAAAAAGGGCCAAAAGGGGCTAAATCGGATGAATTGACAAAACTGTTGTAGATTGTTTATTATTCATTCAATTTTGAAAATTCTTTTTTTATTGAATTCATCATTATATTCTGTCAACTAAATGTGTCAACGGTTTCAATATATATTGCACCGTTATATTGCTATAGGGGGTCAAAAAGGGGCCACACCCAAAAAATTGACTTTTATTATTTGTGGTCCGATTTTCAAAATCTTTTTTTCATTAGAATCCTTATAAAAATCCCTGCCTGTGTTTTTCAATCAGATTTGAAATATCTCTAACCGTTTTTGAGAAATTAGGGGTTGAAGGGGCCAAAAACGCCATTTTTCAAAGTCTGTTTAGGCATATAGTATCCGTATGCCTCGCCAAGTTTCGCTGATGTTAAGGCGTCCTTCAAGTTAGTAATGTTTCTAGCACGAACAAAGAAAGCCAGCTGAGGCGGAAGTCCATTTACAAATCGAGAAATCATATCTCTGTCCGATTTCTTCAATTTAGTACCCTTTTCTAGCACTTTACTGTGGTAATCTTCAATTTGCTGATGTTTTTGCAAAGATAAATTGTCAAATATTTCCGCTTCAGCAACCATCGCTGGATCGAACACATCTAAACTAGAATACTGTTTTACAAAATGTTGTTGTACTGATGTCCAGGAGCCTTTAGTATTTGGATCTAACGAATTGTACCAAACAAGTGATGGTCCATTTAAATGTAAATGAAAAGCTGCTACTCTTCGTCCATCATCGAAAATTGAATTAAATGTACAGTATGATGTAAATTCCGATAAAAAATTGTCAGCATCTTCATGTGTATATCCGCTAAATTTTTGAAGTGTAAGTTTTGGAACTGCTGTTGGAGCTGGTGTAAACATCGATGATTGAAAACTAGACGGTGCGTCATCATACCATGGGTTGGTAGGCGGTAAACCTCGCTCAGGAGTAGAAAACGAAAAATTATCATCCATTGCCATAGTAAATCCCAAGACAAAGTTTCACTTAGTAATCCAAAAACAGGGAATGAATTTTTCACTAGAAATTAATCCAAAACACAGAATTTTCCACAAACATGATACCCAAACATAATAAAATTAAAATTCCACTATAAATAAATCCAAGAAGGTTTAAATTCTCCACCATGTGAACAATGGGGAACAAATTGTTCATCTTTTTTATCAACTGGGCGTTCAACTTTTAGTATATAATAATCCATGTAAAATAAACGTTTATTAAATCCAATATACGAAATAAAACAATTACAAATTAATATTACATTACACAATCGATGTTATAAGAGGGGAGCAAGTTCTTTTTTAGCTCTAACATTCCTATTTTCTAAAACAACCAGATACATTTATTCATCTAAAACTCCATTAAAAGTAATTAAGAATTCTAAAATTGACCAATAGCTTTCTCTCTTATAGAAACCTTTAGACTAAGACTATAAACATATTTTAATATCAAACAATGTTTATCGTGAAACCTTAATGAACTTTACAGTTACTCTGGTCAGCCGTTATCAAAATAGCAATAAAAATTAGAGAAGAGATAAATTGATTTCAAACTCTGTGATGTTCATTACAATTCCCAGATGGTCATGAGAAAGATCTACACGTGTGGAACTGACCAGTCTAGACTAATAAAATTAATTAATTATTTTCTGACCCATAATCATTATAAAATATAACAATACTAAAAATAAAGTTGTAGCGGGCCAGCCAATTGTAATGAAGTTTTAATATGATTATTATATCCAGTTAAGGAATGTTGGTATTGAATTTGGGGTTTGTGGCCCCTGCTGTTTTAGAAAAAAGGGTCAAAAGGGGCTAAAATGGGTGTATTGACAAACTGTTATAGAATGTTTATTATTCATTCAATTTTGAAAATTCTTTTTTTATTGAGTTCATAATTAAATTCTGTCAACTAAATGTGTCACTGGTTTTGATAAAAATTGCACCATTACATTGCTATAGGGGTAAAAAAAGGGGCCACACCCAAAAAATCGACCTTTTTTTTGTGGTCCGATTTTCAAAATCTTTTTTTTTTAATCCTTGCAAAAATCCCTGCCTGTGTTTTTCAATCAGATTTGCAATATCTTTAACCATTTATAAGAAATTAGGGGTCAAAGGGGCAAAAACACCATTTTTTAAAGTTTATCAAGGTAAATAGAATTACCAAAAATTAAGTTGAAGTGGGCCAGCCAATTGTTATGAAGTTTTAATACACTAAATAAATGTTGGTATTGAATTTGGGGTTTGTGGCCCCTGTTGTTTTATAAAAATGGGTCAAAAGGGGCTAAAATGGGTGTATTGAAAAAACTGATGTAGAATGTTTATTATTCATTAAATTTAAAAAAAAAATTTGGTCCAATTTTCAAAATCTTTTTTCATTGGATTCCTTGTGAAAATCTCTGTCTTAATTTGCAATATTTTTCTTACAATTTTTGAGAAATTAGGGGTCAAAGGACCAAAAATGTCAATTTGAAAATACATGTATATAAATAAGGCTTATTTTTTGTATTGGATCATAGATGTTAAAGTAAGTACATATGTGTCAAATATGCATTTTAAAGTCCACCACAGGATGCATGTGTCAAAAAGTTTTGTAAGTCCACCATGGGCTTCATGTGACAAAAGCAATAGACTATCCATATTGGGCCTCCAACGAACAGGGTTCAACTTGTTGCGGTCGTATCATGCTGCGCTCGGCGTAGCTTTTTATTATATTTACAAAAGCTCTTTGCAATGTACATGATGTACATACTTTCACTTTTCACTCGGGGGCTATATTCGGATTCTCAATCTTCGGATTTCCATCAAGACAAAATGGCCGCGACCAGTAGATTATGTGTTTCGCTTCGGATTATATTTTAGTCAGTTTAGCATATCTTGCGTAGCTTTAGCGTAATGGATATTTGATTTTGGATTGCGAAAATTTACTTAATTGAATAAAGTTTAAAGGACAAAAATACTATTCGGACACCAAAAATAAGTTAAATCTTGCAAAAAAGTTGTACACAGCATCTTCGTTTTTCATGCTTTTATGTGGCGGTGTTTTAAAGCAACAATGCGATTCAACAAGATCATGTAGCGTACATGGCGTAGTCACTTTATCAGGTTGTGCACATGTTTAAGCGTAATTTCTTATAAATTTTTGACTGCAAAATGTTAATTCATTGAATAAAGTTTATTATCACAGACAGAAATAATGCTTATGCAAAATAGGTCAATCAGACACACACAATTCAAGCATTTTATTGATTTTTAGAAAATGACAAAATAGCCACATTGGGTCATGGTCTGTCTTGATCTTGGTCATTTTTATAAGGATAAATAATTTTATCTATTTCTCACAAAGCTATTGCGGGATCCGGAAAAATAAACTTATTTGTCACAAGTTATTGGTTGTTCGAAAATGTTATCAATGCTTGATAATTTTGTCGATTCACCACACAGAGACCAATGTCGCCACAACTACAAACATGTCAGAAAATAATTTTAACTGTGCAGAACCACAGGGGCTTGGATTATAGAGTAGGGGGGGGGCTTAAAAGTCAATATAAATGACCAGAATCCAAGCCCCTGTGTGCGGAACATGGATTGCAACGTTCGTGTATAAGTTTGCTTTAGTCTATATCATTAAGGAAGGACAATCTTTGAATAGGTGACAATCAAAAATATATGAAAGAAGCAGAGGTACCAATGGGGTATCCGAATGTCAAAAGTCCGAAAGGGCAGAGACAAAACCAGTAAACACCAACAAAAACAGGACAAAAACAGACAACATGTAAAACATGGAAACACAAAACAACTGAATATCAATCAACAACGGGAACTCCAGTCGAAACAAGAGTGAACTCAGGTGCTCCGGAAGAGTAAGCAGTTCCTGCTTGCAGTGGCGGGACACCAAAAATAATTGTTGATAAAAAATACATTATTGTAAGCTGATGTTTATTTTTATAACATTATTTATTTGCAAAATATCAATTTAAATGTGGATTTATATGTGAATTGTGTCCTACATTGTATGTTTAATATGTGTCTGTATTAGCAAGTTAAGTATAAATGTTTTTTTTTCTTTCAGACAAAGAGCCATATAAAGCTAAAAGTTGATAAAAGTCATCAGCATCTGCAATTTCAAGATATGGATAAATGCTGACTGTGCATATATAATTCTCACTGAAACTGGATATATCTAGCATCAAAATAGTGTTTACCTTTACAGAGAGCTTTATTCTTCTAACTAAGGAGTCCAAAAGTCTATAGGAATTATGAAAATTTGTTTTGAGCAGCTACAAAATATATAAACATCCTAGGATGATGTGAAAAAGATTGAGTAAAAATCATGAATTAATATGTTGTGTAAAAGAATGAGTTCAGTGGTGAATTTAATATCAAGTGAAATATTAAAAAATAAATGTGATATAAGAACTTTTTTGTTTGTTACTCTATATATTTTCTATTGATGATGGATCCATACAACATCATATCTTCATAAACATCAAGGCAAATACACTGCAGAACAATACATTAATGAAGAAAGCTTTGTCTGGACCCATATTGGACATACAAGTATAATAGTTGACTAGACTAGAAAACACATGTACATGCAAGTGTCAATGCAACATACCATGTGTAACAGCTCAAGTGCAAGAAAGAATAAAATCACATAGTTCCAATTTATTTGCCAAATGAAGTCTATAAAAAAATGATAAAAGACTAACAAAAGTTGAAAGTTGTAAATGCTCCATAAGTTTATTTTTATTTCATGTATTTAATAAGATTTTGTGGCATGCATATTTACTCAATTCACTGTAACAAAGTATTTTATAAATTATCCTTTCAATTCATCATAGTACAAGTATCTTATTCCTCAGCTGTTTACAATAGATATATATTACAAGTTATCCAATGTAAATAGATTGACTGACAAATATCATAAGCATTGATTATACTATTTGACATGTTAAAGATTGTCTACATGTATTTCAATATATGTTATAAGTTTCAATTATGAATGTAACCTTGTCAATGAAATGACATTTGACCAATTAAGATTATTTAGAGGCAGGTTATGCCCCCTATCATTTAAAAAAAATCACTAGTAATTGTTTAGTAAAAACAAAACATTGGGTTAAATAATATTTACATATAAGTCCAATAGGGTTATTTTTATCATTGTACCCATTTTCTTTGTACATATAACATGTTGGTGACATTTTTGATGCATTTTAGTGAATCAATATGTAATATTGATATGATGATTGCTATGTAATGTTATAAAGATTACTTTAACTAATTATTGAACAATAATAAACATGCTACTATTGAAATGGTATTAATGTCTAAAAATATTGTCCAAAATACCAAGTATGTGTTCAATAGAAAATGCATATTTTCAAACATAATTGCTGCTATAAGAATATTATGTCTGTAAAAATGTTAGTTATTCTACAAAAGTAATAATAAAAGATAACTTGTTTTATCAATCTATTTCCCACACAAAAAAGTTGCAGAGCTTTATGTCTCTGGTCCATCAATCAGTCCTACACATCACTTTGTTATAATAAAAATGACAAAGTTCCAGACAATAAATATTGCTCCGCCTGACGCACCAAGACTCATCAGAGGCGCTCTACCAAAAAAATTGAAAATGCCAAACATAATATAATTATGATGAGCATAAAACAATAAAACCAAAAATACCGAACAGGGGAAGAAAATTATTACTTAATTTATCCAACAATGTCTGGGGTAAGAAGAATCTAGGGGTTTAGACAATATTGAAAATTAAACATATAATTTAAAGCTATAAATGAAACTCCACTTATACTACTGAACACAAACAAAACATGGTTTGCAAGAACTACACCATATATAGATATGCATGTTACCAAAAAATCTAGAAAAGCAAAGTTTTGTCGGACTGTTGACCCAATATTTATGTTGAAAACCCTGACAATAGTTCATGAACAAGTAAACGGATATTTCTAAAAAGTACATCATATGTTGTGCTTTCTACCAGGATTCCATCTGCAAATTATAGTGTGAATAATCACCCATTAAACTGAAATCCTGATATACATGTACAAATGGTGATAAGGCTGTCCTCATCTGTTAGTCAAGTTAGTCAACACAACCCTTAAACATCTGAACAAAATTTAACGAAACTTGGTATGCAAGAAGTTCATCATATGAAATCGTGCATAAATTACCATGTATTCATTAGCCACAAATTTGGGACGCAATTAAATTTACCAAAATACCAAGAACAACAAAACAGAATTCCATAGAACTTGGAAATGAAGAAGTATAACACTTATAGTTGTATCTGTTGCAACAAATCATTGATTTACCAGAGTACATAATTATAAAGCTAATTTTTTACTCCAATACCATTATATGAACTGCACACAAGGGTTATATCATAAATATACAGCCTTGTCCAAATACACAATACAGGAAATGCTTTCCAAAATTAAGTATAAAAAAAGATATAGATTAAATGTGCAACATAAGACAAAGCCCCACAAAACAGGAACTGTTTTATCAAACACCAGATTAACGAAATCTCCATCCTTGAAATCAGCATTCAATAGAAACTAAAATGTGTCGCATTTATTTGCAACAGAACACCCAGCAGAAATAAACAAATTTATGCAACTCACAGACATGCTACAAGAAATCCTTAAAATATTTTTAAGATATGAAATATGGTACGCTGCCTAGTTGAGTCATTTAAAGAAAAAATGGTGGGTTAAACCACGTTATATGGTGACAAACATTCTTCATCCATTGGATATAAAGTTCCATTATAAAAGAAAACATTCTGACTTCCGAGTTGTCAGTACCAACGGTACTTTGATTTTATATATTAGTATTAGGAATATACTTTATCTTGTGTAAAAATATTGGACCCCCTTTCCAGGCTAGTTTTCGCAAAATTGATGCTCAAAGTTTTCCAAAATTACTATAGATTATATAGGAAAGACAGATAATTAGCATAAAATTATGTCGCAGAAAAAATCTACGAATTTAAAATTTATTTTTATTTGATAAAAATCAATGAAATTCAATATAAAACAATAAAAACTGGGGGTCACCAGCTTATTTTTCTGTCTACAATACAAATCTTGGTAATTTTTTCGTCATTTTTCAAGTGATTTATCTACCTTGGTTTTTTTTTGCATTTTAAGCTGTTTTTGGTCACATGACAGGTGTCCTCACTAACCTAAGGGGGCTGTCAGTTTGGATCAATCAGATATTTTATTTTAAAAATTTAGCAGAAAATGTATTTTACACGGAGAAATTATTAATTTCTGTATACCATTCTGAAAAATCTTTGGACAGATTACTTATCATTTTTTTTAAATTTTCTTGACGTTATATCCAACTTTTCAAGACCAGAATATTTTTTTACAGATTCAAATGGTCGTCTGCTAATTTTCAAATACTATGATCACTTGAGAACTTTTCTGTTGTGGTTGTTATATTAGTAGAACCAGTTTAAAAACTTGTTTTTCGGAACCTCATTTTTCAGCCTGTTCGTCAGACTAATCTGACACAAATTAACCAATAAATCTTAATACTTTTTTGTCGTTGAAATACATTCCGATTTTTTAATTCAAAATTGTTTATAACACCAGGTTTCTTTTCTTGTACTGGTCTGCACATGGTCGATATCCTTTGTGCTGGATTCGGCTTTTCTGTTATAACTGTTTTGTTTTGAGATTCTTTTCGTTCAATACTTTTGACTTTTGACCTTCCAACGTTTTCATTCAAATGTTGCTGATGAGCGGTTACTCCTTGCATAACCAAATTACCCGTCAAGTACCAGTTACTTATTTGACATTCAAATTTTCAATAAGGAAATAATTACTTATTCGACATTCCATATTTCGATCCTTATCTTAAGATTTTCATTTAAGTACCTGAACTTGTTACTTATTCGATATTGGAATGTCGAATTAGGAATAAGGAATAAGTAACCAACTTGACCGTTCTGTTTTATACCCGTTTTGGTATTTGTATTTCGTCTATTAGTAATCAGAGTTATATTTCTCCTAGATAACACCACTCATGCGCTTCTAGTATTTAATCTTTTTTTATTATTGCTTACGGTTTGTTTGATTTTACATAATACCTCGCCCCTTTGTATCATGAATGCTATACATTTCTACATTTTTTTCTATACCTTCCATTTAAGCCACAAACCATGAACCCTATCAATAGACCAATTCTCACAAGTCAATTTACAGTAATGCAGTGTCTTAGTAAACTATCAAAAAAGTAAACAAGTGTAATAAAAGAGAGGGGTAAAATGGGGGATTCGTTTATCAAAAGTCCAAAAGGGCAAACACGAACGAGTGTGCGTGTGATATGGTTTAGTATCCTTTTCCACACACCTGGGCAATATAAGGCAGTCAGTTCTAACGATGGAGAAAATGGGAATACCCGGAGCAAACCATCGAACTTGGACAGATAGGTACCTGATGAACCTTATCACAACCAGGTTTGGAAGTCTCCCTTTCTTGTAAATTACAAACGGGACCTTAACACCACCTGTGAGGTGATCGAATTGTGATCAAGAGTGTGGTATTTAAACCAGTGCCTTAGACCATACGGTTACCCAGACCTTCAACTCGAACGAGAACAGCACAATTAAACTGGCAATATAAAAACACAACAAAAGAGCTATTAATGCGAGTTGAATTCATAAAGAGAGTGCACTCGGGTGCTCTGGTTGAATAAATAGTTCCTTCTTCCTATAGCACACTCTGGGCGTTTTAATGGTCAAATCAGTGTGATTAGACACAAAACTTAAGATACACAAAATTTTATTACACAAAATAATACTGTACAGTTCTATAGTCCTTCTTAAAAAAGTCCTTCAGAAATACGAATATCAGAAATGCATCTTGGTTTTAAAAACTTTTTTCTCACAGAGTTCATTTTCTTTTCTCTCACAGACCACTGTCATAACTCTCATAACATTACATAACATAAATTGATCAGTTTAGCGAGCCTGGTTTATATTTACAAACAAAAAAGATCCCAAGGTCGCAATTTGTATCATCAAGCAGGAAACTGTGAGATTGGTACCATAGTTGCATGCATTGTTCACTTTTTGGTTCACATTGTTCCCACAATGAAGATTGCTGAGATAGGTTCATTGATGGATTTTCTAACATAAAGCCGTCCCCGTGTCGTCTTCTACCGACCCATACACTTCCATTGACTTGACCGAGTAACCAGTCGATTTCATATTTTGTTTTCACTTGAAGCAAGGAGGAAGATTTCTCTTTACATTTTTCTATATCCATAGTCCAGTTTGCACGATAATCACTTATCCAGTAGCAATAAATGGACCAATGAAGTCAACCCGGATCATAATAAGATTCATCATGCTTTATTAATTTTTGTAAAATATGGTCGTTGTTACAGTCGTACCCTTGTCCCATTTCAATACAGATTGTGCCATCTCTACAGTTAGCTGTGGAACATGGAGTTTCCACTTCGCACGTTTCTCCGGAAAATCCATTTTTACACTTGCAGCGGAATACCCCATTACAATCATTACATCTACCGCCATTTTTGCATTGATCTACCGGACAGTTTATATGATGCTCGCAAAGATCTTCTTGGTATATCATCGGACATTCACATGAAAACATTGTCTCCTCGTCTTTAACATCTGTGCAAATTCCATTATTGTAACAAGGTGATAATGCACATGCTTGAAGAACGGTTCTGGTGGTTCCGGCTGTGGGTGGCATCGATGTTGTTTCGATATCTACCTCAGATTCCGTGGTTCCCTTATAACTATCAGTCTTAACAATTTCATATCTGTGAAACGCATAAACTTTTAGACTCACCAAACCAATATTTGTCACAGCGAGGCAAATCGAAACGATTCTCCAAAACTTTAAAGATGACGGCAAAAGCACGTTTTGTTCCGGTGTCTTGGAATTTAAGCTTTCATATACCGGTGGAAGTCACAATCTTTTTCGACAGTTGTATAATTATTTTCTGTTCGCCATACTGAAGCCTTAGCGGCATTCCCATATAATGAAGGCAACGTTGCAACATCCACAAGATCCCGAGTTTAAGGTATGACTTTTGTACCTTTAAAAATGCAAACTTTAAGACCAGTGTCTATAAAGTCAATAATAAAAAAATAGAATATTTGAATTTATTGAAATGAGTAATGAATATTCAATTGTTTAACAATTGCATCAATCGTTTCTTGAATAACGCAATTTTTGACAAAAACAAGGGAGATAACTCACTTCAAAATTACCCTAAATTTACAATGGGATTGAATAGTAGACAAAAATCTAAGCTGGTGACCCCCTGTTTTCTATGTTTTATTTTAATATATAGGTAAAAATATAACTTTTGACAAAATAAAAACTAGATCCTATTGTAAGGAATTTTTCTGAGACATGATTTTATACCTAAAATTTTGCCTTTCCTATATAATCTATTGTAATTGAGGCATACTTTAACCACTTATATTGCAAAAACGAGCATGGTGACCTATCCTTATTTTTATTTCAAATAAAGGATATTAATAACATGTTTCTTTTTAGACCATAAAATCAAATGTTTAATGACAGAATTTTTTTCAGTATAGGTGTCCACATTAACCTTAAGATCACACAACGTTACAAGACGGTACATGACTAAGTACTAGTACGTTAAAAATAAATGGGGATTTTTTTTTAATTAAACAAGATAATGATTATATAATGTCAGTTATTGCAGGAAATGAATTTTTAAAAATTACTCACAACAAATGAATAAAACATGAAGTACATTGTTTGCACATTTCCTAAGCTACTTGTAAGGTTGGGTGTTACGATTGTGTAATTCTCTAAATTGAACAGAGGTCCTTTTTTCTATATACCAAAAGGTATCAAATCAACCAAGGAATTTTATGATTGGATTTTACTTGACATGTTTTTTACAGCTAGACTGACATACATAAATCTTCCTATTATTTCTTTGCATCGTGATTCGAAGCTATAATTTTCATTGGATGTTAATCTTGCAATTATCACTCACTAACATACGCGTTGATAGGAGACAAAATATTCGACATGCTCAACTTCCTTATAGACAACATATTTGTTCAGTTTGTTGGAAGTGTTTTTCAGCAAACAATCGGGTTCCAATGGGCATTAAATGTGCAACTTTGCTTGCTGAGTTGTTGCTTCATTCATATGAAGCAGACTTCTTACAATCAATTTTTGACAAAAAGATCGTAGACTAGCTTTCTCTTTTAACCTCAATATATATTGATGATGTCTTTTCACTGAACAATTGTCGATTTGGTGTCAAAGGACACAACTTCTTCATTTAGATCAACATCTCAAAATAGACTCAATGAAAACTTTCAACAACGCTCTGTGATAAACCTGTTGACTACATCTTAGCCTTTTTGTGGAGCAACATGTTTATGGAGCTTATGGAGTTAACGTATCACAACTGATTCGTTATTCCAGAGCTTGCTGGACTTACATCAATGCTCCTCGGTTGCTGTCTTGACTTAAACAATTTTATGGGAAACATCACGCGCTCGTAAACAAATATGGGATTTCAATTTGAGTTGGAGTTGGAGAATACATCAAAGCTTTAAATTATCCGTCTAAATTTCAAAATTGTATAAACCCTAAGGTTCTTCCTACCCCAGACATAGGTTGAATATCTTAGTAATAATTTGGTTCCCCCAGTTTGGTATTTTGGTTATACTGTTCTATGCTCTTCATATTCATACAGTGTTTGGCATTTTCAATATTTTTGGTAGAGCGCCTCTGATGAGTCTTGAATAGAAGAAACGCGCGTCAGGCGTAGCAAAATTTATTGTCTGGAACTTTGTTGTCATTTGTATTTCGAACACACGTGAAGGTTAGCACTGCTGGTGGAGTTTAAATTCCCCGAGGTTAACCCGCTCCGGCACCAACACTTTTGAGTTGGAGAATACATCAAAGCTTTAAATTATCCGTCTAAATTTCAAAATTATATAAACCCTAAGGTTCTTCCTACCCCAGACATAGGTTGAATATCTTAGTAATAATTTGGTTCCCCCAGTTTGGTATTTTGGTTATACTGTTCTATGCTCTTCATATTCATACAGTGTTTGGCATTTTCAATATTTTTGGTAGAGCGCCTCTGATGAGTCTTGAATAGACGAAACGCGCGTCAGGCGTAGCAAAATTTATTGTCTGGAACTTTGTTGTCATTTGTATTTCGAACACACGTGAAGGTTAGCACTGCTGGTGGGGTTTAAATTCCCCGATGTTAACCCGCTCCGGCACCAACACTTTTGAGTTGGAGAATACATCAAAGCTTTAAATTATCCGTCTAAATTTCAAAATTGTATAAACCCTAAGGTTCTTCCTACCCCAGACATAGGTTGAATATCTTAGTAATAATTTGGTTCCCCCAATTTGGTATTTTGGTTATACTGTTCTATGCTCTTCATATTCATACAGTGTTTGGCATTTTCAATATTTTTGGTAGAGCGCCTCTGATGAGTCTTGAATAGACGAAACGCGCGTCAGGCGTAGCAAAATTTATTGTCTGGAACTTTGTTGTCATTTGTATTTCGAACACACGTGAAGGTTAGCACTGCTGGTGGAGTTTAAATTCCCCGAGGTTAACCCGCTCCGGCACCAACACTTTTGAATTGGAGAATACATCCCGTCTAAATTTCAAAATTGTCTAAACCCTAAGGTTCTTCCTACCCCAGACATAGGTTGAATATCTTAGTAATAATTTGGTTCCCCCAGTTTGGTATTTTGGTTATACTGTTCTATGCTCTTCATATTCATACAGTGTTTGGCTTTTTCAATATTTTTGGTAGAGCGCCTCTGATGAGTCTTGAATACACGAAACACGCGTCAGGTGTAGCAAAATTTATTGGCTGGAACTTTGTTGTCATTTGTATTTCTCAGATAAGTGCAGATGTTGGTTTGTCATAGGGTTTTGTATGTGTATCTCCTATACCGGATTTGACACACGGGCGGACGGACGGATGTACTGTAGAAAGCAGGAGCTGCTTACTCTTCTTAAGCACCTGTTTTTGTCCTGTTCTCGTTGGTGTTAATTTTCAGGCTATATTCAGCGTAAACTCAGGGTTGGCAAAAAAGTGGAAAATACTCATGTATGCATTATTGGTAATTACTTGGAAATATGACCAAACAAGAAATTATGCATATATTCATTATAAAAATATGTATGATCAGACTACATTGTCAAGAAATAAATAAAAAATCATTATATAAATTATGCATTCAAACTTCTCTTATTGTATTTTTTTTAGATAAGTTTAAAAGAAAAATCCCGTGGATCACTGGTATCCCTAAAAGTTTGTTTTATTATGATATAGCTTTTTTTATCATAAACCTAGGGAGCCTACAAGAAAAAAAATGTCAATGTCTTAGCTTAGGATTCTATAGTTATAGAAAAAGAGGGCATCAACGACTGTGTCGACATCCAAGAAGAAATGGTTGTTGGTTTCGTTGATTCAATTACATTATCACTAAAATCAATTGAAGTATATCAATTTTAAACTGTTTTATTTTGCTGAGAGAACAAGTAATTGAAAGCAATTTATAAGTAATGACTACAAAATATTTTCTGTCTATTCGCATCATTTTGAAACGTTTTCTTCTTCATAGACAGAATAATATTGTGACCAATTCTCAAATACAAATTACACCTTAAGAACCACATTTTTATTCAAAATATTGCAGTTTTTTTCTTTTTCTCAGTATTTCGAAAATCTTCAAAATTTTGGAGCATAACACAGGAGGGGAATTTCCGATGATTATCATTGAGAAAGACCATCACTGGTATTTCCCCGTTTTAACCCGGCTTAACTTCACTTGAACCCCATTATTTTTTACTACATGTATGGTGGTCGTTTCCTTTTCTATTTATTTGTTAATGACTTATCAATGATTTATTTCCCGTGTAAACTGGGCGTCATGATTATAATTCATCAGCTCTTAAAAAAAATCTTAAGTGTAAAATAAAAAAATTGTCGTAAAGTCTAGATTTCAGCCAATCAAAACAATTGAATTTTACCCTTACGATAATTTTAACTTGTCATTTTATTGAAAGCTTTGTTTTGCTGTTAAAACAACATGGCTTCTACCGATGAAAATAATTATGAACACCTTCAACTTCAAAGTCAACAAGGTAATACTCAGATGTACGAGTGCTTCAATTCTCAAACACCGAAACAAACCTTATTATTTTTTTCATCGTTGACGTTTTGGAGAATTGTTACAATTTGCCTCATTGCAACGAATATCTGTTCGATTTCTCTGACAGTTTATGCGTTTAACAGATATAATAAAGTTCAAACGGATAGTTATGGGGCAACCACGAAAACTACTCCAAAAACAGAAGCTAAGGTAGATATCGATAAAACATTGATGCCAACTACGACTGGAACCACCAGAATCGTTCTTCAAGCATGTGCATCATCACCTTGTTACAATAATGGAAATTGTACAGAGGTTGGAGAGGAAGGGACAAATTTTACATGTGTGTGTCCGATGAAATACAAAGGAGAACTTTGCGAGCACCATATAGACTGTCCGGTAGATTGGTGCAAAAATGGCGGGAGATGTAATAATTGTAATGGAGTATTCTGTTGCACGTGTACGAATGGATATTCTGGAGAAACGTGCAAAGTGGAAACTCAATGTTCCACAGCTAACTGTAGAGATGGCACAATCTGTATTGAAATGGGACAAGGGTACGACTGTAACAACGACCACATTTTAGATCAGTTAATAAAGCATGATGGATCTTATTGTGATCCGGGTTGGCTTCAGTGGTCCATTTATTGCTACTGGATAAGTGATTACCGCGCAAACTGGACAATGGCTTTTGACAAATGTAAAGAGAAATCTTCGTCCTTGCTTCAAGTGAAAACAAAATATGAAATCGACTGGTTACGCAGAATAATGGATACAGACGTGTGGGTCAATGGAAGATGGCACAGGAGCGGCATCATTTGGGAAAACCCATCAATGGTCCTTTCCAACCATTCTTCTTTGTGGGAAAGATGTGAACCCAATGGAAGTGGACACTGCATACAAATATGGTATAATGATGGCCGGTTTCTACTTGACGATACTCTTTGTGAAGATGAGCAAATCTTTGTTTGCAAATATAAACCGGGTTCGTTAAACTGAATTTGACATTTGGATATTGACATTTCATTTCGAGAGAGAGAGAGAGAGAGAGAGAGAGAGAGAGAGAGAGAGAGAAAAAAAAAACTTTGTAAAAACTATGTAAGTCTAAATATCCACACAATCTGAGAAGCTGAAACAAATTTGAAATACAGATTTGTTTGCACCCAGAGCGGGAATTGAACCCCTCTTTATATTATAGAAATAAAAGATTAAACAATATTATTGTAATTTAACTTACTGGTTTAAAGTATAACACAATATATCACTTAGGAGAATGGCAATTAATACAGTTGTCTGACAAAAAAAATAACTTAAGAAGGATTTGATGTCTGAAAATGTGTCTATAGAATTTTCTTTGATTTTGTTTGAATGGTTATTAATGTTAATGAAATTGAAATCATATCTATTGTAGAGGTGCCATTGAAAAATGCATGTTGGTAGTACTTTTAATATAGAAGGAAGAAGGAACATTCCCATCTCCTTCATAAAAAGGCTCTTCTCTATTACAATAGATTTTTTTTGAAAATATTTAAAAGGTATACTAGACCAATCGATGTCTGGCCCTGCGTCGCACGGCAAAACGTTAAACCCTGTACGTTCTAGGCCCAATATGGACAGTCAAAATATTTTGACACTTCCATCCTATGGTGGACTTACAAAGCATATTTGTCACATGCCACCCAATATTGTAAAAATAGACAAAAAAAATAGTTTCTATTTGTTTCCCCTTTTGGTCCCCTTATTGCTAAACAGAAAAGGTTGGTCAAGAAAAAATTGTATCTTCCATTTTGTATCCAATATATGACCATGCAAAATTAACTTGTAAAAAAAAATTTTCTAAATCGGACCATAAATAAAAAATGTCATATTTTTGCCCCTTTTGGGCCCCTCGTTCCTAAACAAAATGAGAGGGGACACCCAAAATCATCCCCACCCTTTAGCTTATGGTGAGTAACACTACTGTAAAGTTTCATAGCATTTGGTCAACCAAAACAAGTTATTGTGGAAACAAATAAAAAAGTTGCTTTTTTGGCCCCTTTAGGGCCCCTAATTTCTAAACGAAAAAAGAGGGGACACCCAAAATAAGCCCAACCCTTCCTTTTATGGTAGGTAACATTACTGTAAAGTTTCATAGCATTTAGTCAACCAGAACAAAAGTTATTGTGGAAAAAAATTAAAAAGTCGCTTTTTTGGCCCCTTTTGGGCCTCTAATTACTAAACGAAATTATAAAATGACCCCAAAAGGGGAGGTGCACATCTTCATTATATCTGTAATCACTGTGTAAAATTTCAGAAAGATCTAGTTTTTGGTTTTTGAGATTCAGATTACACAAGACAGGCACCCCATAGCGGGACGGACGGACAGACGGACGGACGGAGTGACCCGACTACTAGACCTGCTTTCGCCTTTGGCGACGCAGGTAAAAAATAGCAATTTATTAGATAAGTGTTGAACAACCGCCAATTTGGTCGAATCCTAGGTATAGAGACTAACAACTGCAAATGTTAATAAAAAAACGGAATTCCTGAGCCCCCCACCGAGAGTCAAACTCGCTAAGCAGCAAATAGGTAAGCTACAGATCTGAAAACGCATCCCACAAAATGAGACCCCTACCTGAAGCTGAATACCAAATATCAGAAGACTTGTATTAATAGTAGCTGAGAAATCTTTTACGAAAAATTTTCCATTTTTGACCCTAAAAAATCTTAGTCGGCTCGTTAAACAGGAAGTAGGTACGCGACAGACCTGAAAACGCATCCCAACATATGAGACCTCTACATGAAGCTGCATACGAAATATCAAAAGCCTAGGATTAATAGTAGCTGAGAAATCTGTTTTCGGACGCCCGGCATTTCTATGTCCCCGCTTCGCGTTGCGGCGGGTGGACAAAAATGTTATAAACATTTATAGCGTATTATGAGAGAAAAAAAACCGTATGATCTATGGTATTTTCTTACCGTGCGTTTAAAAGTGGCTTGTATACTTCCACTGAACCCGCAATCGCCAAATAAGCAATGTATCTATGCAACCGATGTGGCACAAGCAGAGAGTTCCCAACTGGACATTCGAATGTCAAAAGTATAAAATGGCAATTTGAAGACAAAACCAGTTAGCATGCAAAATCGGCGAGATTGGCACAAAACAAATAGAAATCAATGTCCAACGCGAACTCAAATCGTAAGGAGAGTGAACTCGGTGATCCTTGAGGGCAAACAATTCCTGCGAGTAATGACCAGTAGTAAAAATAAAAATTTTAAAATTATTTATTGGCATAAACTCATATATATATATATATATGTATTCGTCTTGAATGGACATTACAAATTCCTTCATCATCAACGGCAATTGAAGATGTCTTCCTTTCTCAAATATTAACTGATGTGCAGTAGTTACAACACACCAACTGCGTTGATAATGATCAATTCAGTGTGTCAAACATTCAGAAAAGGAAGACAAAACAAAAACCTCATAACAAAAAAAACAAAATCTGTACTCATTTGTTAGATAAAAATCCCATATTCGTCTGATCGCAAGATGCAGATATATATGTATTTCACCCTTGCTGATTCGGTGATCAGTTCAACAAAAAAATCGTTATAAAATGAAAGAAAGAACATTAAACTTTGACAGTTCCAAATAAATTGAACACGAGTGTTTGAAAGACTCATCAGGACACTGTTTTCAAAATGTTTAATGATCAAGAGTTTTTAGAATACAGTAAAAAGATGTCCCTCTTATTCTGCGGTAAAGGACTAGTGTCGGAACGTTCATTATACAGAAGGTGGCCAATTTAACAGTAGTTGTAGCATCTGAAACTTGCACAGACCTGCACAGTGAACTCATTGAATAGCCCCCCTCCAATTGAAAGTTGCCTAAGCAAATTTAACATTAAACTGACTTATTTTTATACTGCAATCGGTCTATTTGAGCAGTCAAATTACAGTGACCGTATATCGATATGTGATATACGGTCAGTGACAGTATATCACTTTTAGTACACGCCCCCTTACCGAGGCATGCTGTAAAACAAGGTCGAATATAGTATGGTACAAATATTTAGAAAAGAAGAATTTTATTGGCAATTGGCTAATGACCGATAGTATGATATTCAAGCATGAAGATTCCGCCACACAAGCCCCTTTATGAGGGATACCTTATTATATTATTGTTTTATGGAACTTGATAATTTGTAAATCACAAAATTAGCAGTACAACCTCTATACATACACAATGTTTGTTTTTTTTTTTTTTTTTTTTTTTTCGGGGGGGGGGGGTGCATTCTAGGACACATCAGCTACATTAAAGAATTAAATCAAAACTCTAATAGATATGTATAAATAAAAGAAAACTTTCGTATGAGTGGGAAAATGAATATTGGTATTAGTGAGCACAGATCGAAAGCGGGTTATTCGCTCTAGCAGAGATCTCAGACTACGAATTTGTTCCTAATGCTGTTAAAGAATTTTCATGGTCCGGAATGACGATTAAAACCACATACATCACCAATTATTTAATATATAATTTTAAAAAGGATAGTATGTGAAAATTTTCATGCAACTCGGATTGAGAAGTCAGGACGGAAGCAAGGAATTAGAATACAGATATCCGTGGTCCTTGATTTGGCTTCCTGTTCGAACTTTTTGGTAATTATTACTTCTACAAATGCATTTTCATAGTTTTGGTCATTGATATTCCAATGTTTTGACGTGAATGCTGTTGATGAAAGGTTACTCCTTGAAATTTTGAAATCGGCAACATTAAATAAACCGTTTATTCCCGTATTCCCGTATTCCCGTAAATTTAAGAAAAGTATTTGTTAGGTGTGCGTTGAAAGAACATTAAAAACTATAAACTTAAAAAATGGGTGGGAAATAATTGGATGGTCTATCATGTAATTAAATATACCCAATTTATGTAGGCAACTACTATCAAATCCGTATAAACCGGTAAACAACATATATAGAGAGAGCTAGTTGAGTTTGCAGTTGCACGGACTCCACGTGCGTTTTGATTGACATGTGTAAATATTAATGCGCTGAATTGAATACCCGAATTTAAAATACTTTTGATAAAAATATGTAGTCTTAATATTTTTAACGCCGAATGTATTAAATAAATTTATTACATTTTATTCCAAGAAAAACAATTATTTTTATTTTTTTTTATTTCTAGCATAATGATATTAAGCTGCATTCTTACATGTAAGGCGCATATTAGTTAAAAAACGGTAGCATTCAATTGTCAATTTTAAATTTATGCTTCAGTATAAATATATTATTTTATTTTATTTTTTTTTTCAAATTTCATTACATTAATTTACTTTAGAACATAAACATTTGTATCATAGTAAACCATTCCATGTTATACAGTGTGCCTCTTACCTGGCGACACAGGTGTTATGACCATATTAGGAGAGGGGCCCGCGGTAGGATCATTTATCGATTTTTTTATTTGTGTTTTTTAAATAAAGAATACTCCAAAGAAAATACAAAATATTGCAGTATAAACACAATAATAGTACACTGACTCGACATAAAATTGTATTTATACGAATTCGGCTCGAAACAAGATAACGCTCGTTCCTGTTTCTAAGCCTCATCCGTATAAAAATTTTATGTCGAGTCAGTGTACTATTATTGTTTATTTATATGTGCAGCATACACATGATACAGCAGACCTTTTTAATGCATTTTCAAGTGAAAAACATTCAAAGCAATCATATGAAAACACGTTCTTTTGAGGAAGATTAATCTAAATGAGGGTATTTTCCCAAACGAGAGCTTGACAGATACTTGACATGTCTACGTAGACATTAACACACCTTATGGGCGGAACTGACCAGATTCTAGTCAGTTCCGCCCACCTAAGCTAACAGGAAATAACATAGGATGCTTCCATACGTTTATTTGACATCGATCAAATTAAAAACGTATGGATGATCGATACTAGGTCTTTAATTCCCCAAGTTTGAACTTCTTTTATTTATTCTTGTTAAAATTTGAGATTTTGTACTTTTTTCTTTATTCTTATTTACATTTGAGATTGGTCATGTCCGAACAGTAACCATATGACAAATGTTCTAACATGAAAAGCCTCGAGCTTTTTAATAACCAGAATTTCAATCAAAACAGAAAAAAATCATTCAAAACACAAAGTAGACACTCAAATTCACGCACACATTACAGAAAACTAACGACAAGAGATAATTTGCGGCACGGAAGAGTTTAAGATGCGAAGAATGCAACGGATATCAACAATAATATTAGATTTGATTTACATTTCATTGAGATGCAACCCGGCCACTATAATCAACGCTATCGTTTGAAAAGTTTCAGAGTGTCATTTCAAGATACTAGGGGATAATATAATTGATACAAGGTCTTTTGTAGATTACAAGGTGATTTGACCATTGTTTATCACGTTAACTTAAATGAGAAAATATAAAATACAAATTTACAGTAAAATACAAAAATCTTTTAGGCTGCATGGCATCTGATGCGCGTTTCTTTTAAATAATTGAAGAATCAACAAACACACAATCCTAAAGTTTTTAAATCGAACAAACTAGAATACCGAGTGTCAAGTAAAAACTTTTACTTCGATTAAGAACATGGTGCCAAATACAAAACTAAGCCTAAAGATTTAAGGAACTTACATTTTGTACCTATGACGTCAGAAAAGAATTTTTATTTGGTCTAAAACCCAAATACAGGGTTATCACCAATACATTTACTATGATATACACATGCAAATATGCCTTTTAATAATTAACCAGAAGATATATAATTTACCAGGTCGGATTAGTAAGCTTGTCTTATAATTTTAGGTATATATATTACATATGACGTCAGATCAGCATCAATCTGTAATACGATCAGATTAAAGTGGATACCATCTTAAGATCGATCTTTCAGAAATTGAGAAGCACTGCTTAGATTTTGTAACACTAACACAGTGACATAAATTTCATTTCACAATGAAATACAATATTTTTGTTCTCATTCGTGAGCTCGAAAGTTCGTTTTACTTTTAAAGATTTAAATGGACACGTAAGTCTTTCAAGATATGAGGAAATACTTTTACCGTATTTATCTTATCTCTCATCAATCTCTGGTAATGTGACAAGTCAATGAAGCCAAGGTTTACAAAAGAGGCAATCAAACATCATTATACCGAAAAGACAAAATCGGAAGACAAAAAAATCATCACAACGAAACAAACCACAAAAACAATTGCAAACAAACACATAACAACCAAACCGCTTTTAAAAACTCGAAATCAAGTCGATACGAGAGTAAAATCAGGTGCTCAGACAGAAAAATCAGTTTGTGCTTGCTATAGCACACCCGTCACGTTGTCAAACGATCGATTTGGTGTGTCAAATCCGAAAAGGATGACATTGCAATAGAAAATAATAAGATGTGGAATAAGTGTACGCGACACAGCCCACAATTAAGCGTCAATTTAGAAAAAACACAATGGACAACCGCCAGCAGCCTTCAACGAGGCCATTTGGCACTGCTCGCGATAAAGCGTGACACCCTCCACACATATTGAATCGCCCAACTATGGTAAGCTGTCATGGTTCCGAACAATAGACCTGACAATCATGCAGACAAGGGCCACCCTTTTTAGCCACCTAGGGCTTGGTCGTTTGACTGAAAACTAACCCGATGTCAGACTCTATACTTCCGGTCTCCTCTTACTATGGGCTTTATTCTGCTGTGGGCCTATTCACGCACGGGACCAAACTGTTATTTAATACTTAGGTTATTGTTGGTATTCAAAAGATATTTTTTTACTCTTAATTAATTAAAAGAAGCCATTTTCTATTAATCCATTCAAAGAATTGTGTACAATCTTCTATTAAGCCATTCAAAGAATTGTGAACAATGTCTATATTTCACAAGAGCTGAATAATTTAGCAACATTCACTTGTTCATTTGGGTTATTGTTTTTCTAATGGTGAAAGGAAACGAAATTTTCATATTTCATGCTGTTTTCAGTCAGAAGGTTAGAGCTCTCTGGTACTCCACTAATATAAAAATGTTTTAACTGCATGTACAAACCAAAGACAATGTGTCTACCCAATAAACACTTGAAACGTCCAGGTAGCAACCCATGCCACCGTGGTTTATGCAATCGTCATCTTAAAAAAGATGTCTGCAAAGATTTGGAGTTCATAGATTCACACTAAAGATAATTGATACAAGGTCCTTTTCAAAGTGCGAGATGAGATGACCATATTCATTACGTCAACTTAGATCTAACGATCGGCTCCGAGGAGCCTGAATCGTTCACCTGGTCCTTAAGCTGTTAGGGTCTCTTCTATGAGCTATTATAAGGGGTCATTTGTGGAGACTTTTATAGAGAATTATGAGGAAAAGGTTTCAACAATCAAAAGTTTTTCTTTTCTGATAGTTATCATTTTTAAAGGCTAAAACCTGCAAAACACTACATTTGACCTTTAAAGGACCATAACCCCTACATGGGGTCCTCTGGTCATCTTACGTTTAGACAAATGGAAACTTTTGTAGAGGCAAATAAGCTAAAAGGTATAGGCAAGCAAAACATTTTCTTATCTGCAATAGTTTGCATTCCATAGGACAAAACATGAAAACATCCTATTTTTTCTATAAAGTAAAAACCATCTTGGACCCAATCAAAATTTTGTACAGCTCGATAAGCTGAAGGTTCAAGCAAGCGAGAGCTCTTCTCAATCTGCATTTTTTTTTTCATTTTTTATGACAATAACATTAAAACACTATTTTTACATTCAAATGGCAACGACCCCAATAAGGGTTCATCTGACATTTCGACCTAATAGAAATTTTTGTACAGTTCAATAAGCATAAGGTTAAATGCAAGCAACAGCTTTTCTCTATCTGCAAAATTATTATTTCTGAACGCCAAAACATAAAAGGGCAAATAAAGGGACATAAAATCTATAAGGGGTCATCTGGTCATTTGACATTCCGTCCCAGCTTTAGGGACACCTCGTCCATACTATGACTTCGGCCACGGACACATCGTCCATAGACACGTCGGCCCTAGTATAGGTCGGCCATACTCTATTAGGACACTTCGGCCATGGTTTTAAAAATGGGACTCGTACATGATGCTTAGGGGCTGAGTTATAATTTTCTCAGTTAGGGGTATTTTTATGAATATTTTGACAAATTTATTTTTTACTATTGGCATCTAGACCTGTATATAGATAATTTTACTAGTTACAGGTCTATGATATTTGTAAGTGTATTAAGATGAAACGTACTTAGTTCTTCTTCCAAAAATGAAAAAGTTCGCATGGAAAATAATATAAATAATTATAATATTATAATTATAATATTAAATTCATTTTATGGTAGCAAGTATAACGACAAATACTAGCAAAATATGTTATATTGAAAGATTCGACGCTCTCCGAACGCCGTTCAGGTGACAAGGAGGATTACTGTATAAGCAATGCTAATTTTGTAAATAGTTTTCATAGTTGTCATATTTTAGATTTTTCTCAGCTATTTTCTGATGTGCATTGTCCATTGTCTGTTTGTATTGGTACTATTGTATATGAAAATGACATAATTGATTGTAGTAATACCCCTAGTCAAATAAGCTCAAATATCAATAATGATAAAAAATGGGATAACAGTAAATCTGAGGAATTTCAGAGAAACATTAACAAAACAAGAAAGGATGCTCTTTTAAATAAACTGGTTGAAACAGATGATGTTAATACAACAGTTAATGATGTTAACACTTTGATAAATGAACTAGGTGAAATATTTATTGACAGTGCAAAGACAACTTTTGGAACATATAAAAGTAATACAAAAAGAATAGCAAGGTAAAAGTAAACTCTAAACCCTGGTTTAATTTCGATTGCAAATTCGCCAGGAAAAAATATAGAAAATTTAAGCGGAAGTTTAAAAACAATAAAACCGAAATAAACAAGCTTCGGTTAGTTGAGGCGGAAAAATTATACATGTATAAGACAATTATGGATAGGTGCCAAACAGAATATTCTGAGAAACTATCAAAAAAGTTAAAGAACATCAGACTTAATGATTCCAAACAGTTTGGAAACTTCTGAGACAAGGGAAGAATAAAAAACAACCAAATATTCCAATTGATAGTTTATTTGATTTTTTTAAATCCTTGAATGAAGCACCTATTGAAGATGAAGAAACTAATTTACCCGAGCTTGATGAACAAACAATTAACCATGTAAACAACGAGATTAATCTTTATATTGAAAAAGAAGAAATCTTAAAGTGCATTTCAAAACTTAAGAATGATAAAGCTTGTGGAGAAGATAAAATAATTAATGAATATATCAAAACAACATCAGGGCAGTTTATCGATATCTATGAAATACTATTCAATCTTATATTTAACACAGGGCAAATTCCCGATAGCTGGCTAGTGGGAAATATTAAACCAATTTATAAAAATAAAGGGGACAGTAAAGATCCTAAAAATTTTAGACCTGTTACAATAGTCAGTTGTATTGGAAAACTTTTTACTGCGGTATTAACCGATAGACTTAATAAATATTCTGAAGAATTTCAAATAATAAATGAAAATCAATGTGGCTTCAGACAAGGTTACTGTACCACAGACAATCTATTTACTCTACATGCATTCTTTGAACTTCTGAAACTTAAGAAAAAGAAATTATTTTGCGCCTTCATAGACTTTGAAAAAGCCTTTGATAAAGTATGGAGAACTGGCCTATTCTATAAGCTTGTGTTGAATAAGATTAACGGGAAGATGTTGACAGTCATTCAAAATATGTACAAAAACATAAAATCGAATATTGTTTACAACAACCTCAGTTCTGACTTTTTCTCCTGTAATAATGGAGTGAGACAAGGAGAAAATATGTCACCCTTTCTCTTTGCAATTTTCCTAAATGACCTGGAATCATTTCTAGAAACTCAAAATAATAACGGACTTACCTCGATAAGTCAAGATATTGAATCCAACTTGGGAATATATCTCAAAATCTTTGCAACACTATACGCAGACGACACGGTGCTAATGTCTGAATCCGCCGTAGGGCTCCAACAACAATTAAATAGTTTCTATGATTATTGTTTAGACTGGAAACTTAAAGTGAATATAGATAAAACAAAAATCTTATGTTTCTCTGGCGGAAGACTTCCAAACAATTTACACTTTATTCTTGAAAATCAAGAAATAGAAATTGTCAAAGAATTTAATTATCTAGGCACAACCCTTAATAAGACTGGCAACTACAACTTAGCAATAAAAGCACAGGCTGATAAGGGAACAAAAGCCTAAAAAAGACTTTTCTAGAGCTAAATGAGCTGAACATTTAAGCAGGTAACAGATTTTCTCTATCTACTATAGTTTCCATTCTGTAGCCGTAGGCCCAAATCATGAAAAAACGTTATTTTAAGGGCCATAACCCCTATAAGGCATCATCTGACAACTCTGACCCTATGAAAACTTTTGTAGAGCTAAAAGAACTGAACATTTAAGCAAGCAACTGCTTCTCTCTATTTGCTATAGTTTTCATTTTATAGGCCAAAATATGAAAGAACGTTACATTAGGGGCCGTAACCCCTATAAGGATACATCTGACAATTTCGACCCTATGGAGACTTTGGTAGAGCTGAATGAGCTGAACATTTAAGCAAGCAATAGCTTCTCTCTATCTGCAATAATTTTCATTCCATAGGCCAAAAACATGAAAAAACGCTATTTAAGGGGCTGTAACTGCTATAAGGGTTCATCTGACAACTTCGACTTTTGTAGAGCTTTACGTGCTGAACATTTTAGCAAGCAACAGCTTTTCACTATCTGCAATAGTTTTCATTCCATGGGCCAAAAACATGAAAAAACGTTATTTTAGGGGCTGTAACCCCTATAAGGGGTCATCTGACAACTTCGACCCTATGAAGACTTTTGTAGAGCTAAATGAGCTGAACATTTAAGCAAGCAACAACTTTTCTCTATCTGTCATAGTTTTCATTCTATGAGCCAAAAACATGAAAAAATTCTATTTTTCACCTTTAAGGGGCCGTAACTCCTATAAGGGGTCATCTGACAACTTCGACTCAATGGTGACTTTTGTAGAGCTTTTGATGCTGAAGCAGTAGCGTGGCATCAGATTTCATCTATCTCTTATACTTTTTGATTTACAAGCCAAAAACAGTAGTCTGACCCCCCCCCTGGTCTATTTTTAGTAACGGTGGCCATGTTTTTTGACGGATCAAAAATCGAAACACAAGTTTGGTGCAGGACACCCTAAGGATCATTCATACCAAGTTTCATTAAATTCTGTTCAGTAGTTTCAGAGGAGAAGATTTTTGAAAAATTGTTAACAGACGACGACGACGACGACAGACGACGACGACGACGGACGCCAAGTGATGGTAATAGCTCACCTGGACCTAGCTAAAAAGACAAATAAATGGATGGTGAAGCCACATTTAAAAGGTAAAAACTAAATAAGAAATATGAATTATAATATAAATATAATATAAATAAATAAAACCTTTAAAACAACTAAAACAAGAATGCCCAAATTTTCGGACATAAAGTCCTTCTTCAGGGGCTAAAAAGTAAAAAGATGTTGACACATCGACTGACGAGGACAGGATGACATCTAGGCACTTTTCAACCCTTTGGTATAAATGTAAAAAGACAGACCTTTCCTTAATATTTGTAAATAAGATACCACGTGATGTTCTTCGAGTCATTTTTATGTCATTCTGTCCTCGTAGTAAATGGTATCTTACATGGTCTATTGCAAGGCAGTAAATGGTATCTTACATGGTCTACTGCAAGGCAGTAAATGGTATCTTACATGGTCTATTGCAAGGCAGTAAATGGTATCTTACATGGTCTATTGCAAGGCAGTAAATGGTATCTTACATGGTCTATTGCAAGGCAGTAAATGGTATCTTACATGGTCTATTGCAAGGCAGTAAATAATATCTTACTTGGTCTACTGCAAGGATTTTACTTGGTCTACTGCAAGGCAGTAAATGGTATCTAACATGGTCTACTGCAAGGCAGTTAATGGTATCTAACATGGTCTACTGCAAGGAAGTTAATGGTATCTTACATGGTCTATTGCAAGGCAGTAAATGGTATCTTACATGGTCTATTGCAAGGCAGTAAATGGTATCTTACATGGTCTATTGCAAGGCAGTAAATGGTATCTTACATGTTCTATTGCAAGGCAGTAAATGGTATCTTACATGGTCTATTGCAAGGCAGTAAATGGTATCTTACATGGTCTATTGCAAGGCAGTAAATGGTATCTTACGTGGTCTATTGCAAGGCAGTAAATGGTATCTTACATGGTCTATTGCAATGATTTTACTTTGTCTACTGCAAGGCAGTAAATTGTACCTCACATGGTCTACTGCAATTATTTTGCTTGATCTGCTGCAGGGCAGAAAATTGTACCTTACGTGGTCTACTGCAAGGAAATGAATGGAATTTTGCATTAAAGAATGTAAGTCAATATATAATTCTTTTTAGAAAAACAAAAGTGCTTGAAAATAATTGAGTATGTATGAAAAAAAAAACTCTTACTACAGAAGGACAAAAATGTTATATATAGTGATAATTTGAAAATTAATTTGCTAAAAAGGAAACCTCCACTCATCACCTTCATGTATAATATTCCTTAGTAGATAAAGTGCCTTGCCCCGGTTTTCACAAAATTTGAAAAATACCTCAGTCCTCTACTCCTTGAATAAACTGGTGTTCTAATAGGTATTCGCTGTTGACCGTTAGATTAAAAAAAAAAAAACACACTATTTTTTTGATAGCTAAAAATTAAAAAAAAAGTCCCAGGCAAAAAATTTTGCTACGCTTGACGCGCATTTCGTCTATTCAAGCATTATCAGAGGTGCATTACTTAATAAATTGAAAATGCCAAACACTTTATAACACGAAGAACATAGAATAAAAACCAAAATATACCGAAGTTGGGCCCAAATAATTACTGAAATTAACCTATGCTGAGGGCAATCCAAAATTCCAATTTGTCCTAGGAGAGATCGGACTACCAATAAGCCCTAGGAGGATCCCGGATCGCTGTGTAATCCAATTTTTCATGTAACGTATACATGTACTCATCTAAGGCTAACTGACGATATGTTTTTTTTTTCGTGTTTATCAACTACCCTTTATTTCTAGAAGATTGCTATGTGAATCGTCATAATTAAAATCCAGGAAACCTTTCCATTGTTTAAAGGAAAAAATTATTCTGAAAATACATTATTTCGTCAACTAAATTGAAATGACAACAAAGTTCCAGACATTAAATTTTGCTACGCCTGACGCGCATTTCGTGTACTCAAGACTCATTAGAGGCGCTCTTCCAACAATATTGAAAAAGCCAAAAACTATATGATTTTGAAGAGCATAGAACAATGAAATACCGAAATGGGGAACCAAATTGTAACTAAGATGGTCAACCTATGTCTGTGGTAGGAAGAACCTTAGGGTTTAGACAATTTTGAAATTTAAACAGATTATTTAAAGCTTTGATGTGTTCTCCTACACAAAAGTGTGGGTGCCGGGGTTAACCTCGGGGAATTTCAACTCCACCAGCAGCGCTTGCCTTCACAGGTGTTACAAATTAAAATGACAACACAGTTCCAGACATTAAATTTTGCTACGCCTAACGTGCGTTTAGTCTACTCAAGACTCATCAGAGGCGCTCTACCAAAAATATTGAGAAAGCCAAAAACTATATGATTTTAAAGAGCATAGAACAATGAATTCCAATTTGTTCAAAACATGACACATGGTAACTACATTGTATATTTGATTGTTGAGAGTAAATTACAAGATATCTAAACAATCTTTTTACTTTCCCTCTGCATGAAGCATAATCAATAGAAATATCACTGTGAAAAATAAATTACACGAAATTTATATTACATGTAAATGTAACTGAGCATTTGAAAAACATTCGTGTTGGTTGCCTAATAAAAATGTATGTGCAATAAAAAACTTCACCGAGCGCAGCATGATACGACCGCAACATGTCGAACCCTGTACGTTTTAGGCCAACATGAAAATTCAATTGCTCTGGACACATACAGCCATGGTGGACTGACTAAGTTTTTTTTCACACATGCAAATTTGATGGACTATTCACCCAAATTTCACATGGAATTTGTTTTTTTTTTCAAAAAAAGAGACCCCAAAATCAATCCATCTCTTTGGTAAGGAGCATCATTGTCAAATTCTATAGCAATCAGATAACGAGAACAAAAGTTATTGTGGGAACACTTAAGTTAATAGACGACGACGCAGACGACGACGCAGACGACGACAGCATAATACCATTAAACATCCGCAATTTTTGTGGTCGTATAAAACGTTTTCAGTCCTGCGGTACACAAAATTTGAATACCGATCTTCCTCTCCGTTATGGATTACAATATATTTCTGGGGCAAGCCAATGAAATGTTCATGTTTTTGCAGCCTAACCAGACAGCCATCCTACGCAGGCGAAAATATCCTATAAAAAATAGCTTCGCACATAGATGCAAAGATAATAATAGAATGATTTGTTTATAAAAAATCAGGCCAACACAAACATTAGATTTCTTGGTTTATTTTGGTACCTTTCGATTTATAGAGGTTAAGAGAATTATGCCATCTTGTCTATTCGTATAAAAAAAATAAATCTGTTGTTGTGTTTCAAACCGATCTAATGTATTTCACTAAAATGTAGCTTATATGTATTAATGTAACGCCCAACCTTGCAACTAACGTAAAAACCCAGTGTTTTGAGCGGATGTACAGCATGTTTTAATCATTTGTTAAGTACTATTTTTTGTGATTTATTTCCTGTAATAGCAACCATTATATAATAATGATCCTGTTTCTTCTAAAAAATCCCCGTTTATTTGTATCGTTTTTGGTCATGTACCTTCTTGTAACATTTTGTGATCATAGACCGTCGGGATCTTGTAGACGTTACAACGTTGTCTTTATTTATATGGGAATGCTGTCAATGCTTCAGTATGGCAAAAACAATGATAATGATTTTACGACTGCTGAAAAAGACTGTGACTTCCTTGAACTTCAAAGTCAACAGGGACTTTCTACGGTGTATGAAAGCTTAAATTCCCAGACACCGAAACAAAGCATTTTTTTACTTCAATCCTTAACGTTTTGGAGAATCGTTACGATTGTCCTTGCTGTGACGAATATTTGTTTGATGAGTCTGACAATTTATGCGTTTCGCAGATTTGAAAGGTTTGAAACGGATAAATATCAGGGAACCACGGAATCTGAGGTAGATATCGATACAGCGTACATCGATGCAAACCGTAGCTGGAACCACCAGAATCGTTCTCCAAGCATGTGTATCATCACCTTGTTACAATAATGGAACTTGTTCAGAAGTTGGAGAGGAAGGGACAAATTTCACATGTGTGTGTCCGATGAAATACAAAAGGAGAACTTTGCGAGCACCATATAAACTGTCCGGTAGATTGGTGCAAAAATGGCGGGAGATGTAATGATTGTAATGGAGTATTCCGTTGCACGTGTAAGAATGGATATTCTGGAGAAGCGTGCGAAGTGGAATCACCATGTTCCACAGCTAACTGGCACAATCTGCATTGAAATGGGCCAAGGATACGACTGTAACAACGACCACATCTTAGATCAGTTAATAAAGCATGATGGATCTTATTGTGATCCGGGTTGGCTTCAGTGGTCCATTTATTGCTACTGGATAAGTGATTACCGCGTAAACTGGACAATGGCTATAGACACATGTAAAGAGAAATCTTCCTCCTTGCCTCAAGTGAAAACAAAACATGAAATCGACTGGTTAGACCGTCAAGTCAATGGAAGTGTATGGGTCGGTGGACGACGACACGG